>JAZFAU010000664.1:0-63333 GCA_037178615.1 Dione vanillae | reverse complement strand
ACTACGGGTTTGAGATACAACCTCAGCATCAGACACCTGCAACACGGGTCTAGTGGGGGATTTACCTTAAAGTACTGCTTAAACAAAATTAGCAATTCACAGGGCTCATGAACACCAGCAACACTGTTAGGAAGACCTGATATGTGATTAAATCTGTTGGTGGTTTTCCAAATTGGCCAAAGTTCTTGTTTTTATGGTGTTCAGCAATAATATCCATTTGTATGTGTTGGTGGTTGTTTTGACACCATTTCAGTTTCCATTTAAATATACACCTGGATTCACACATTTCAATATAAGTGTCACCAGTAGTTGGCTTGCCGTAAAGTACCCAGGTTTGAAAATAAAATCTCGCCCTGTCGTGGGCGTCACGCACATGCTTATTCCAACCAATAAGGAATTTATGTTTACGTTTGCCTTTAACAATATGACTACAGATTGCAGCCTCAGAGAGGATATGTACTATATTATCATATAACTGATTTATTTCTTTTCTCTCATATCTATTACTACACCCTCTAACACAACATTCCATCAATTCCTCCGGAAAAACTAATGTTGATAACTTTAATTGACATTCGTAATGATATTTAGATAATTGCTCTTTATCCCGATGAACACAAATGATTTATTTTCACACCTGTTTGTTACATTTATTTAGATGTTATTATATTAAGATTACATTCTATTACTAGAGGATAGTGATCAGACCAATAGGTATCATAAAGAACACATATAGACGTAACAGCGGCCGGACGTCACTAGTCACCAGGCAGTGATCGAGCCAGCGACGGGAACCGTGTGCATCACTAACAAACGTATAGCTGTCTGATGGTAATAAGTCCATGTCTATACACGACCACATTTGTTCTGAACAAAACGATGTAAGTTCTTTTTCAAACAACTCACCCGGGTGTGCGGTGTAGTCCCCTAACATAAAAACAGAGTCCCACGTGTTGATTTTCAATTATAGCGGTTATCTCACCTAGACACTCAGTAAATTCTACTAAATTTTCACTAGAATCATAGGCATATATACAGAGAAAAACATAACACTGCGATCTTTGAGTGTGGCTTTAATTGCTGTAAGACGCACACTACTGCACTTCACTACATTTACCATAGGAAACACATCTTTCCTCCATAGTAAGGCTACACCACCGTATGGCCTACCACGAAGCACTCCTGCCGGTGTATCCACAGCTGACGTAACCCGTGTACGCGAAGTTGTTGTCAATACTCCCTAGAAAACTGAGGTCATGCGGCAGCACCCATGTTCCGTGCAGCGCAATCACGTCCGCCAAGCCACACAGCCTCCGGTACACATCCACTAGATCTTATAACATTTTTGCAGTTGAAAGTAACTAAATTAGGTTTTGCTAATCATATGACGTTTTGATTATTCACACTGTTTTATATAGGCGTTGCCATTCACACGTATTGCTTAAAAGTCAAAAAATCGCCTATAGGCGACTCCTTCCGGCCAAAATTCATCCGACATAAACAAGTCTAATTTATGTTTAGGTACAAATATTTTTGTAGGATTCATAGTCTTTTTTTATTTTCATACTATTTTTTCTATGTCAACATCAAGGCTCGACTTTGTTTTAATGTAAGCATGAATATCACACACTGACACTTCCTTTGACACATTATAAATATAATTGGAATTTTAGTTTCCCGTAGCTTTAAATTGATTTCCAGGTTCTAAAATCGCCTTTCCCCTATGCCCCATAAAACGATTTCGTGTTCTTTTCCGTTGAACTCGAACCATTCATCAGCCTTTTCTGGTTTTTCCATTCTCCTTCTCGAACAATTTCTGCAACAGCTTTTGTTTTCGACATCATAATGTTGTTGTCGACCGAGTTCGCTGTTTGTCTCGCGCTCTTATCGGATCGGTTTGCCGTAGCAGCGGGATGAGTCATCACTGCCGTTACTTCCGATTCGTGTCGCTTACTTGCATTTGTATGCGGCGAGCAATAAATACCCTCATTTGAAAACGTTGTTGTTTTATTAGTTTGATCTTCTGATTCTCTTAGACAGATGTTTGATGGTCATTTTTATCCTTATCTCTGATCATAGGCGATAAACCTATGGGGCCACTATTACACTCAAAACTATCAATTATGCAAGCTCCGCGTCTTTTGTTTACATTGACAGGGTAGTTATTCACACTGGCCGTTTCTTTAATATTTCGATCTCATATGTTAATTCCTTAAAGCCCTCAATAGACGCATAGCCTTTTTTAATTCCCCTTAAGTCTTGCAACTTGACTATCTGTCTTTGAGGAGTCTAGTTACGTCTACATGTCAAACAATACAGAAGGTAATTTTTCCAGATCTCGTGCCACAAACACTGGAATATCTTCAGAGTCGGTGACTCTCAATAAGCAGATAATGTCATCTATGTCTCTTATTGGATTTCCCTTCTTTTTTACGAGTGATTTTGCGCCTCTTCTTCGGTAACGAGTCAAATAGCAAATTTTTTGCCGTCAAAATATCACCCTCGGAGAAAGCACTGGTGGCATATTTTACTTATACTTTCATCATTCATCACTGATATTTTATTATTTACAAAAGCGAGAAGCTCATTTATAACAACATTGCAATTATTGCATTTAATCACGTTAGAAGTTACGAGAATATTCACATTGACATCGGGCGTGACACAACCGTTAGCGTCAATTGCGCAACGCGACTGAATGGCGAGCTCGAAATGCCTTAAACAAGTGTCTCATCTAGTGCAGAATTAACTACATATAGTGGGACAATGTTTAGATAAATGGCGAATTAAGTTAAATCCAATAAAGACATCATATGTCACTTTTACTCTAAGAAAAGATAGCTGTCCTGTTACTCTAAAACATAGCCAACTACTTCACATGGATTCTGTCAAATACTTAGGCATGCATTTGCCTTTTTGCAAATTACCTGGAAAAAGCACCTGAAAACTAAAAGGGATGAATTAAATGAAGGGATGAATTAATTATTGCCTTGATTGCAAATTAGCCTGGAAAAAGCACCTGAAAACCAAAAGGGATGAATTAAACTTAAAGACTACACTAGCTGCTTGGTAGATATTTCAAAACTGTCTCAGCACAATAAGTTGTTCATCTACATTTGGCCATAGGCATAGAACGGTGGAGTTCTGCTTGTGATAGTAGTATACAGATGATTCAAAGAGCACAGAAAACATTCTTAAATAAATATCTATGGCACTATATATACAGTGAAGGAAGAAATAAAAATTTCCACTTCCAAATACCAAACAAGATTGTACTATCATCCAAATCCATTTGCCGTAATAGTATATAGTTTTAAAAAAAATACTAAAAATAAATAATATTTAATTTAAAACAAACCATCCACTTACAGTAGCCGCTGCCAATGACAGATACGTATTGACAACTGCCCTCTGATGTTGGTTGTGATTGTTTAGAGTCAATGCTGAATTGAAAGATGGCCAATATAACCACAGGAATATTGAACCTGACAAAGAAATCCGATCAAAATATAAAGATAATATTTATTTATATATATGACGGCACATTCGTAATTTTACCCGGGGAAAGACCCGAGGTGAATTAATTTTCATTTAAAGAAAAAAAAATTGAGGGGTAGTTTTTTAAGGAGCCTTTAGCGAAGCGGCGAAATGTTGACGACAGCTACGGTGTGGGGTGGGAATCTCGCTGTAACGTAAAAACTCGGGTCTGGGACTGGCGGGACAAAATTGTTGGTCGGATTGCTTGTTCAGGGGGGAAACCCCAAGGGGGCGGTCGTATTTTCGGGGCGCATGCGCCCCAAGTTATCCGCGGAAAGTATAGTGTTAAGTTAATAAAAAATCAAGTGTGAACTGTAAATTGAAGTTGTTTGTAATTAAAAATTGAATGTGTGTAAATCAAACTATTTTTTCAATTATAAACGTCGATGAGTTAACATTAAAAGGTTTGTTAATTATTTCTCTAGCCCGTTTAATTTTCCCCCACGGCAACTGATGGAGCCAAAGAAAAAAATAAATTTCTGATTGGGCCACAGTTTTCCTATATCAGCAAGGGGGATTTGCGGAAGGGCATTTTCAAATGAGGAGAATAGGTGAAACTCGTCCGTAATCGTTCCAAAAATTTTTCTGCCAAAAAACAATGGAAGCCTTTGGTGACGAAAAAAATAAAATGTTTTAACGGGTTCCCTCTCACCGACTTCGGGATTTTACGCCAGGTGAAAATCCAAGGTTCGATCAGGATTTTGAGTACAGCTGCAGCTTATGAGGAAAGGTTGGTTGCAAAAGTAACTGGAAAAAAAATTAAATTGTGAACAGTTTAAAAAAAAAAAAAAAGTACACCAGGGACCCGGGAATTGTTATAAGTTTGACGGGCATGGCATTAAGGGCAAGAGCCAGAAAAAAACATGGCTAAACCCAAAAAAAATTAGAATGCTAAAAACGCCAGGTTTACAAAATGGCCTCAAAATTAAAAAAGGGGACAAATTGTTGTGGCTAAAAGTTGCCAGGCCAAAATTGTTACCTTCAAAGATTATTTTTGGGATAAGCATTAAAAGATTTTACCAAAAAAATCAGTAAACAAAAAGGAAAAGAAAAAAGTGCATGCGAAGCAAAGCACCCATTTTTTTGCGGTCTAATGGAAAAGGCTTAAATTGAGCGGATGTCCCTCGAGTAGGAAAAGGGCCGAGATATGAAAGTAGGTCTTGTTTAATTTCGGTGTGTGCCAAAAAAGGGACAAATGTTTTAACGGTTCCGCGAAGTTGAAACTGCCCCAGTTTTATAATTCGAACACGAATCTTTCAAAAGCTTCGAATTTTAAAAAAAAACAAAACGGAAGGTGTCTATGAAAAAAAAGGCGATTCAGACAAGTGGGTTGAAATGAAAAAGGGCTGATGACGTTTGGAAGCAAAAAAAGAACCCAACGCCTATCCCGAAGGCACCAAAGTTTCACGGGGGGGGGTTTTGCATGTAAAATTCATTGTGGGGTATTTGGGGGGGCCAACAAGGGCGGGTAGATTGCCGTAAAAAAGAAAAAAAACCACTGAAAAAATTACTTGGTTACGCCGAAGCCAAAAACACGACCAAAAACAACAAAGAGTACGACGAAGAGAGGAACAAAAACAGTCTGTCAAAAATGTTTACGTCTCCAGTCAAGCCGGACCCCCAACTGGGCCTCATCGTGTAACCGGGGACCGAACAAAAATGTCCCGGTGGTTCGAAAAGTCAAATTAGTGGAAGGGAGGTGTAACCTGTGCGAACCACAGAAAACCGGTTCGAGGCGAGAGTGACCACATTTTTATTTTTCGGTGAGGGGGACGTGTATTTTCTTTTTTTGACAGTGGGTATGCCTTGGCCTCGCTTGTAAATTTTCTTGAAAAAAAATTTTTTCGGAATGTAAGTTTTTATGGGTAAAAGTACATAAACAAACGAAGTTAGTTTCTTTAAACAAAGGCATTGGTTTCAATCGGTTAGCTTCTTGTAAAACAAACAAATTTTTGAGTTCAAACTAGGAAAAATTTTCAAAAAAACAAATGTTCAGTAAATCTTTTGGTTTTCATGTTTATTCCCAGACCAAAAAATTATTGTCTTTCCGAACCTGGTAAAATATTGGGACGGGGGACCCTTGTAGAGAAGGGGGTTTAAAAGTAAGATAAAAAAAACAAGTGATTGCCATTAATTTTCTTCAAAAAAAGCCTTGGAAAAACGGGATTCAAAAAGCGGGAATTATGTGTCCAAACCAGAAGACGGATTTTTGGGAAACTTTTCTTATATACCGGACACTGATTTAGGAAGGGCGATGCGGAAAGAAAAGGGGAACTTATCGATAATTTTAAAGTGAAAAAAAAGTATAGGCTCTTTTTTTTAATTGACGGCATTTTCCTACAAAAACGTATGAGTAAAAAAAACAGGTTTTCCTTTGGCGCCCGAGTGATTCCTATTATGGGAACCCTAATAAAAATAGTACAGAGGAAAGGACACCTATAGAATTATTTCCCCCGGTCGAAAAAAAGGACATTGGTCCGCGGAAAAAGGTAAAATTGCTTCTCCTTGAAGCAGGTAGGGGGCGTTCTTCAGAGAGGGGAGCAATTCTCCTTTGTTCAAGTTTTCCCCAGTTCTGCTTGGTTAAAAAGACGGGGGGACAACACACTGACAGGGAATGTTTTTTGCGTAGACTATAAGGAGAGATAAAATGCGAAATAACCAAAACCGGGGAACATTTCCCTTACCAATAAGTGATGAACAAAAAACTTGGGGGGGGGGGGGAAAGAATGAATGGGGTGCCTACAACTTTTTCTTTATTAGACTTATGATTTTTCCAGGTTTTTAAAACCCCAAAATTCAATTTAGGGACCCCGAAGGTGATATATTTTTTGGCAAACGCACCGGCCCTTTTGGTCAACGCAAGGGGAGGGTTCAATAGTGAATTAATTTGGGACCCTGCCCTTTGGGGGGCTGGAAAAAAAACGCTGCTTCCGTGATCAAAAACAAAAAAACGTTGGATAAAAGAAATGATCTTGGGGGTCCCTCAAAGATGGAAAAAAGTAGCGCTTGCTTTAATGGGATTGATGTTTTGTTGTTTTTGGCCCAAAAAAAACATTCCTGGATGGCGTTTAAAAACAAAAAAACGTCTTTGATTTTAAAAAAAACACTTAAAGCCCTGTCAGGGAAAGCTGGGCTTTCTCTTTTAATATACGCCAAAAAATGGTAAAAAAAAATTTCTGAAAAAAAGAAAAAAATTGGACTACTAGGCTATGTTATAAGGGCAAAATTCCTGGTAAAAACATTACTTTCCTAATTTCATAGGGAAAGTGGACAAGGCACTTGGCTTAATGCCAAACCAAGCGCCAAAAAAAATGCTTCCCCAAGTACGCCATTATTTTAGGGGTTAGGCTTTCTATTTTAGAAAAAAAAAGGGTTTATACCCAAAAAAAAAAAAAACAAAAAAAAAAAAAAAACTATAACCGGCCTAGTTCGGACACATATAACCCTATCACTTAAGTTTAAAAAAGGGTTCATTAAACTTGGTTTTTTCCAGGACGGTCCCACGAATCAAACATTCACAAAAACGGAATTAGTTAAAAAATCCTTCCACAGGAAAAAACCGTTTAAACTATATTTGAATTCGCCGAAATTCCTTAAGAAATTTGAGCCACCCACGGAGCCAGGCGCGGATGTGTTTTACGGTTTGGCAATTTTACATTTCAAAGAAAAAAAGGAATAACATTCCTCATGTCATTTCGTATTTCAGCGGCCGGGGGGGACCCGACTGGGGGGACACGGGAATCGAAGGTATTTTCTTTGCCTAGTTGAAAAATAAAAAAACTCGAGGAACCCTGGGCAGGGTCGTCGAAAGTGGTTGGGAATTACTTTCGGAATTATCTGTTTAGGGCCAACCATTTGTTTACTGTTTTCACGGACTGACAAAATTTCTTTAAAAACGCTTTTTAGTCAAAAAAAACAGGGGGGGACTAAAAAAACCCAAAGGAGTAACAATAGAATGGTGGGGCTTTTCATAACAAAGCATATTGGAACTTCGGGGGGGGACCAGTGTCCATTAAAGCCAAGGGCCCGGCAGGCCATGGGAAAAACCATTTTTGGTGGGACTTTTTTACCCATTTTTATCGCAAAAATTTTTCCCTTCGGGGAACCTGAGAGTCGGTAAACTTTTTCAATAGGTGAGGGAATTCGCCACGGGGGACTCAAGTGCTAGTAAAAAACCTGTGACAGTTTGTAGGGAAGTTACACCAAGGGTTGGTTAGGCGGTAGGAAACAAAAAAAAAACAAAGCGTGATTGCATTTATATTCAAAGAATCTAGTTTTGGCCAAGACACTGGAGTACTGGGGAATTTTCCCGATTCAATTTAAAGTTATTACGGATGTTTAGAAAACCGAAATCCCTATACGAGCCAAAGTTGAAAAACGGAAAAAAATTAGTGCGGTGGTTACTATTTATCCTCAGTCGCTTGTTTGGAAAAATATCAAAAAAAAACACCATATAATTTTTACTGGAAAATTTTTCAAAAAAAAAACAACACCTTTGGGTGATGATAAGGGGGAACGCTTGGATAAAAAAAGCTGTACGGAAGCGCAGTAAATGGTTCCTCAAATGGGGCTAAAGCAAAAGTACGTTTCTTTTTTTCGTTGATTCTTGCCACTCGTATTGCCAAAGGGGCGGTCAAAGAGGTTCCTTCGGGGGGATCCCAAAAACAAAAATTTAGTTCTCCAAACCGATTACCTAAAAGTAAACCACTCCCCGGGCCATACTTATTTTACATAGATAAAGGGAAAAAAATTGAGTGCGGCAAAACGAGTGGGAACCAGGAAAAGGAACTACGCTTCGTTAAAAATTGATTCTTTTTTCACCAAAGTAGTCCTTCTGGAGGTTTACCCAATTTCCCATCATCTCGATGACAGTTGTGCTATTAAAGCATTAAGGAAAAAGCCGTCTCCACTTTTGGCGCTTCCCAAAGCGGGGAATTGTATCAGGGGAAAAAATTCAGGGGAAAAAGGTGTACGTAAAAAGCCCCCTCGGACTGTCAGGTTGAAAAAGGGAGACCCACCATTGTCTGGATCACACCAAAACACAAACAAACCAAAAAAACACATGGGCATAGATTCTTCACCCTTATCGCGGGGGGACAAAGGGGCTAGTCGAGGGCCAAACGGTCCAAGTAGGAAAAAAAGAAATGATGCGGGGACCTTTAAAATGGTCTTTTCTTAACTAATTTATTAGGGGAACAAAAACACGGGAACCCCACATTTAAAAAAAAAAAAACTTTGGCGTGATGAAAAACTTCCCTTGGAAGTACAATTAAGCCGCTTATTCCCACTCGGCTGTAAGGGGGTTAAGGGATATACTCCACTGGCATTAATGGTTGGGATTACAAGCTTCAAAAATCTTTAGGGAATATCGTCCAATAAGCTTCAAAAAATCCCGGACGAAACAAACGTAGCATTAGGACCTAAGGGGGGGGGGCAACACTATTCCGCACCGAAAGCTTCCGGGTTAATAAGCGAAAAATTGGGAAAAAGCGCAAAAAAAAAAAGAAGTAAAATTAGAATTTAAACAAAGGGCCAAAGTCGAGTTAAACACCTTTTTCTCAAAAGGGAGGGGGGGCTTTAAGGTTTTTTTGTTTAAGGTGTTTTTTTTAGCGGCAAGCCAACCAGGGGGGGACTAAAACTGCAAAAAAGGAAAAAAAGTTTTTTTTAAAAAGGGGACTTTAATTATAAAACTTAAAAAAAAAAATTTCTGGGAATTAAAAAAAAAAAAAACGATAGGTACGAAACGAAAAAACATATGATGGTTCTTAATGTTGTTTTAAAAAATACTCCACGAAAAGTTGCGTGGCGGTACAACCCAAAAAGAGGCTTTCAAGGGTTAGTTTTGGATAAATATTCCCACTGTACTAAAAGTAATTTTTGGATGGAGGGCCGAGGACGGCGGGGAAAGGCATGGTCGGGAAAAGGGGAAGAAAAGATGGTACGAAGTATTTCCATCAGAATGATATATGGGGAAAAGTTTGGGGACACCCTTCGGTTTTTTCGGAAGGCGCCCGCCCAAATGGGACGTTAGCTCAGGCGCCAACTCTGCGGCCTCAAGATATTGGACGAGCAATAAATGGGGGCTACTGTGGTTTGAATCTGGTGTTATTGTCTTTTAAATCTTGATTGTGTGGGAGTTGTGTGTGGGTGGTATTTGCTTTTTCTTACGGGTTACTACACGCTATCGATGAAATGGGGACTGGGAGCGCTTAGAGGCCCGATTGGTTTTTCTTTTAGGTGGGTGCCGCTGAAGGAGGGTGCAAAGGGGGCATGAAAACAAAAAGGCTGGTCGAAGGAGCTTTCCCCCCACGTTTTTCCGGGTGCAAGCCCTTTTGTAAAATCAGTGAAACAGGGACTAGCTCATAAGGAAAGTCTAAAGGGTTCCCCGGGGACATTGTTCCGACTTTGCATGGCGTTGATCTCGTGTAGGATTGCAGGAGGCTAGCTCATAGGAGGTTCTTTAATGGTTTCGTGTTCGGGACCCCATGCGTTTACACTCAACATGTGGGGAATTATAAATATGTGAAAAGGTGGAAGGGGGCTAGGGGCTCGTAGGGAGTCTATGTCGACCACCCGTTCCACTCGTTTACAGTGTGGCAATTCTGATTATCAAACTTGTCAAAACAAAAAAGAGCAGATGTTTCAGGGCAGTGGGGACCCCAATTGGACTAAGCGATCAAAGGTTGATTTTTGCGTCAGAGATGGAACGGGAGGTTTACTTCTCAACCTCTTTTCTTCATTTCAGATGAAACCGCCGTAGGGGGGGGGGGACAAGCCCACAGAGGGGAAAAGTGGTTCGTTTCAGGGAAATGAGGCCGTGGGGGGGGACGGCGCATTTTACGTAATACCGGGAAAACACGCATAGTTGATATTTTAATAAAAACAATTGGGGAAGGTGTTTTTATCGGCCTTATGCGAAAAGCGGAAAGGTTTATGACCAGCTAGGGTGGGGTTGGAACAATTCTCGGTTTACGTAAAACTTCGGGTGGGGGGGAACTGGGGCGGGGGGGGCATTGTGTTTTCGATCAGTGAAAAACAGGCCGGGTTTTCGTTGTATTCGGGGGGCCGGCAAGTGCGCCCACGGTTATACGCCGAAACAAAAAAAAAAAAAAAAAAATACAAAACGTATAGTGGAAATTTCAGGTTTAATATCAAAAAAGTGTGGAACAAAATGTAAATTAATTATGGTTGTGTAATAAAATTGTAAAAAAAAAGGGTTGTTGTAAATCAAACTATTCAAATTATAAAAACGTCGAATTATTACATAAAGTGGTTAACATTATTTTTTTCATTTCGGCCCGTTATTCCCCAGCCCACTATGGAGAAACGGAACTAAATTTCTGAATTGGGCACAAGGTTTCCCTATATTCTTATATAGGAGGGGGGGAGCTGGTCTCTCGCAAGGGGCTGGTTACTTGTCTTGTCTTGGGAGCAAGAATTCCCCCGGTATTTTTTATTTTTGCCAAAAAAAAAAATTTAACAATACCAACAAATTATATTAGTTTTGATTTAATGGAATTCACACTTAGACCAGGCGGGGGAAAGCAAACATTTTCACCTATAGGAAAAATTGGAGGCAGCAGGGCAATTTTCATCCAAGGGTTCATTGCTTTTATTCAACCATTTATTTAACCAAATTCAAAAATCCTTTTGCCGTTTACAATTGAACAGTTTTACTATACGGAAAAAATATCCAATTGATTTTATGTATAGTATCAAATTTTTAAGGCGGGGGGACCCTAGGCATAGAATAAAAAAAAGTTTATTTATATGGTTTATTATAAAAACCAAAAAACTACGTTTTACTATTAAAATTAAAAAATTTTCGATTCGTTACTTGGTGAGAAACAATTAAAAAATAACATGTTACTTTTACCCTTTAACATTTTTACCACCGGCAAAAAAACCTAAAAACAGGTAATTTTGATTTAATTAATATATAAAAAATCTTTTACTTTCATTAAAAAATATTAAACAAAAAAGTAAACACGTGACGTTTTATAAATACCATGCCGCCCTTGTTCTTATGAAATTTGGGGGGGGGGGGGGGAACGTTATTGTCTGTCAATTTATAGTAATCTAAAAAAAACTTTAATGGGCCCTACCCACTCCTAAGTGCCAGTAAACATAGGACATGTAGGATTGTTCATTTTAAAAAAAAAATCTGCCATTTTTGATGTTAGGTTTTGTCAACTTCACTTAAAAAACGATGTCCTTAAAAAATTTAGTGCCCAAAAAAACCTTTACTCCCAAGGAACACCAAAAGTACGCTCTGAAAGCGTGAAATTAAGCTAATGGGCAGCCAACCGACAAATTCAAAACTGATAGAATATGTTGAGCATTTTTAAATTTTTAGAAACCGTTGGATTTCTTATGATGTTTTTACACTTTTTGAGTTAAAAAATGATTAGCGCTTGAAAAAAATATTTGTATATTTATAGTAATTTTATTTAAATTCAATTTATTTATGAAAAATTAAAAGCCCACATTTGTCAATATTGTGGGGTTTTCGTAAAGGAGAGAAACCTAAACAAAAAAAAAAATTTAACTTTTTCACCATTAAGAAGGGACCATAGGGTGATAAAAACGGGGGAAATTTTTGGCCTTCCCAGGCTAAAAAAAATAAAAACAAAAACAAATAATTCTTTCTAAAATAGAAAAAAATTCTGGGAAAAAAAACCCCACCAAAAAACAATGACAAAATTTTTCCCCGTAAAAATCACCGGTTAATACCCCACCAAAAAAAAACGACCAAAAAAAAAAAACCACATATTGCAATATAGTATCTAGTTCTGAAACAGAAAAATATAATTTATAAAAGTACCTTGAAAATATGTTCCACAATCCATAAATTGAAGCATCCAATAGCAACCTCAACGATTGCTATGAAGACTAACTGTAATCCGCTGGTCACCCCGAGTACCGCACCAAATGTTATAAGGACCGTCGCAGACATTATATCAGCCTCTGTTAAATATTATCTGTGGTAACTATTAGTAAGCTTGAATTATATGTAAAAGTATTTAATATTCGCGTGTCTTTTGAAATTTTCTTCCTATCCTACGTATTTCTACAAGATAAATAATATCCTGGGAATAAAAAAACCTTCTGTTATCTGTTCATATTAGCAGCTAGGTTAGACTAACGTAAAGCTATTGAGAAAACATGTCACTCTTGCTTCACGTAGTGATGTAAAAACCCTGCCCTTGCCCTTCAATCATTGCAGTTTTCCGAAGCTATGGAGAGACAAAAATATTTATTTATTTATACCATATTATTAGAAATACGAGGAGATTGATATTTATAAAAATCTAGAGCTTTTTGTGTCGAATGGTTAAATCTAACACCGCGTTAGTAGATAAAAAATATTCATTTTTTAAACAAGGTATTAACCAAGCGATTGCTAAAAGCCTAAGGAAGATAAACAGCTGTAGATCTCAGGGAGCTTTAAGATGATTAAACCTTGCTTTGTATTTTTAGCAAATTAAAATTAGTAAATGTTTGTTCCTCTTAGATAGTAGAAGTTAGTCTCTAGCTTATGATACTTTAAGAACGTTGTAGTCTAGGAAATGTCCAGCAAATTGACTTTATCTATACAACGTAAGAGCTTAAATGTGATAAAGTATAAATTTTATCGTCACTAGTTTGTTGAGCTAATTTAATTACGTTTTGAAAACGTAAAAAGTCACGTTTGTTTACAGAAAGAGCATATAATTTTATTTATGTGGATTACTGAGTCCCAGAATTCCTCCTAAATTATTTCCTATATTCATCAAGCAACTTACATCCAGAGAGTGTTTGACTAAATATATGTCCAATATTTGGTACTGGGCATACGGGTATGTGACCCCGGATCATCAAGCCACCATTTGCATATTCCTCTCCAATCCATGAAAGTGGTATTCTTACTTTCGCTTTTCTAAATTTATCTCCTCTTATTCCTTGTTCCTTGTTGGCTTTTTCCTTAAAAATGGGTTTTGGAGGTCAAATGGCAATTGCTCCATTAAAAAGCTGCCTTTTTGCCACTCACAATGGTCAAAAAAGGAAAAGTATTGCTAGCTACGGCTAGGGCGTCGCCGTTAAACGACGCGCAGGCACTTCGCCCTGCACCTGTGTTAAGTGGGCAAGGGCTACCGTGTGAAGTACGAAAACAGGTAAAGAATATAGTACCTAGAATGAAACTACGCTTTGCAACGTGGAACATTGTGTCTTTAACCGGACGATGCAGAGAACTCGCAGATGTACTCGTGAGACGTCGGGTCCAATGTGCTTTCCTACAGGAAACGGAATACGTTCTTCCAGAAATGCGCACAACATCTTATTACGTATGCGAGTGGGCAACACTCAACTCAAGTAGATTATCTGTTGATCAGACGTTGTCATGTGGGCAAGGTAACTAACTGTAAAGTCATTCCCGGTGTAAGGCTCACGGCCCAACGTAGTCTTCTTGTCATGGACTATGTCGTTACCCCGACAAAGACAATACCAGAGACGCGTAAAGCTAAGATCAAGTGGTGGTTGCTGACGGGACCGATGCAGACCGACTTTCTGGCAGAGATTAACTAACAAAACTTATCCATTAATACCGAAACTGCTCAGGAAGCTTGGAATCGAGACAGCAATTATTACGGCTTGCGACAGGAATAAGTGGTGGTGAAATGACAAGGTACAGATGGTGATTCGTGAAAAGAAGAAAGATTGCATTTAAAGAGTAGCAGCATTTCAATTCTCCTGAAGACAGACTGGAGTATATAGCTGCAAAATATGCCAGCAAAAGAGCTGTAGCCAGGGCTCGCAGTGAATGTTTGTCGCCATTATACGACAAACTTGAGACTGTGGAGGTGCAGACGCTCATATATAAATAGGCGCGTACTCAGAATAAAGTGACGCGAGATATCACAAAACGTCTTTGCATCAGAGATTCCCAGGGCAAGCTGCACAAGCTGCAAGCTGCAAGCAAGCTGCTGCATTGTACCAATGAAGGAGAGGTGGAGAAACTCCTTCTTAGAGTTGATGAATACTCAGCACCCGTTTATTCTGAACCACCTCCTAATCTTGGACTTATTGCTCCAACTACCCTTGATGAGACTCGGCATTGTCTTCGATACATGAAGAACGAAAAAGCGGTGGGTCCTGACAATATTCTGATCGAGGCGTGGAATTCGTTGGGATATCTTGGTGTGCTCATAGTTACTGACCTTTATAACCATGTCTTGAACACTGGGACGAGGTCATGCAAGTGGCGGCACAGTTCTATTACCCCCTATTTACAAAGGAAGGGATAGTGTTCTAGATTGCGGTAGTTATAGGGGCATTAAGATTATGAATCACACTCTGACACTGATTGTTAATACGGATTTCAGCCAAGATCAGGCACTTTTTTTGCGGGTAGACACAAAACTTGATAGACGTTTTTTTTTTAAGTTCTTTAATAATTTATTTATAATTTCTCGAAAGTATATATTTATGTGGTAATATTTGAATACCTGTGGTTAAGTTGATTATAACTACACTCACACACTTATTTTCAACACTAAATTTACAATGAATACACCTGTGGAACAACTTTTAAAAAGCATGGAAGAGCTCTCCTCTGCATTCTCATCTAGAATGGGTGAGTTTGAAAAATGTTTATCTCAAACTGGATCTGTGAACTCCACTCCCACAATAAAAACATTAGCAGCTGAGTTCAACTCATTTAAGTCCTTTGTATGGAAAACCCTCGGCTTACTAAAATCCCAGGTTGAGCTTGTAGCAGCTGGCTTAGACCGCTTGGAAACAAACTCCAGAAGAAAAGTTCTCGTGTTTCATGGTTTGAAAGAAGACAATAATGAGGATATTCTGCAGAAGATGCTTCATGTATTATCCAGTCAGCTAAAATTGCCTGAGATCAATTCAACTTCAATTGAGTCTTGCCACAGGCTGGGGACTAAAAAAAATTCTGCCCGGCCTGTACTTATCAGATTCACCAACGTGCAGCTCCGTTCCAGTGTGTGGAGGGCGAAAACAAACTTAAAAGGCTCTCAAATTACTATGACTGAATTCCTTACAAAGTCCCGCCAGGAAGTCTTCATTGCGGCACGTAAGCACTTTGGCATAAAAAAATGTTGGTCTGCAGACGGAATTATTGTAATTTTACAAAATAATAAATCAAAGGTGAAGATTTCCACACAGGTCGAACTCAAACGTTTAATTCAACAAGGCTCCACTGACAGCAACTGATATTATATATTTGGTTAAACTTATATTTTATGTATTTGGTTAAACTTATATTTGATTTAATATTATTATTTACTGAAGCATGTTGTTTACTTTAGTTCAGCTTTTTGACATGTGTCATTTATGTTAAATGTCACATTTTACGCGTTTCGTTTTACATTTATCATTTTTCTACTCCATTGTTTTGTATTCTTAATCTTAATTTCTTTATTTTTAGTGTTAATTATTAGTCGATCAACTTGTACAGGCAAACTGTAGTTGTTAATTTTATAAGTTACATTAAGGTTTTTTTTTATATTTAAAGTTATTATATACAGATATATATATATATATATATATATATATATATATATATATATATATATATATATATATATATATATATATATATATATATATATATATATATATATATATATATATATATATATATATATATATATATATATATATATATATATATATATATATATTAACATTTTAATTAATTAATTATTTTTTTATACTAACCATATATTCTTATTTATTTATTTATATATTTATTATTTTTATACTTCTAATATAACATTATGATAAAAGAGAATGAATACTTTTCCTGTTCATCTAGCATTTATGATAGTGCAGATAGTGATGACAATTTTGACTCAGAACCACTTTTTAATAAACTGTCAAATATTTTTCCTAATAATTGTTCCACAAGCATTTCCTTGGTGCATATCAACGCGCAGAGTGTTCCAGCTCACTATAATGATCTTCTCGCATCCTTTAGCTCCGGTGTAGTTGACGGCATATTCGTATCAGAGACCTGGCTGAAACCCTCGCTTTCATCCATTTGTTACTCTCTACCAGGCTATAAGTTGTTTCGCAATGACTGCACTGGACGGGGTGGTGGGGGTGTGGGTATTTATCTCCGCAACACTATTCCGGCCAGTGTTGTTACTTTCTCTCCTCCTAAATGTAACGGTTCTCTTGAATACCTCTTTTTAGAGCTGACATTACGTCATACAAAAGTTCTTGTCGGAGTCCTGTATTCTCCTAACGACCATGTCAATTATTTTAGTGCTCTGGGTGGTATTCTCGATAATCTGCGTCCTCAATATGAACATGTGATTTGCATGGGTGATTTAAACACATGACTTTTAAAAAATGATCGTAGAACTCGATTGTTAAAAGAACTATACGAGTCTTATGATTTACATATTTTACCTTTGTCTTCCCCAACCCATTACTTCCCTAACTGTAGGCCCTCTATGATAGATCTAATTTTTGTCTCTAATCCAAATCTTGTAAGTTCACATGGACAAATAACCGCTCCCTTTTCTTTTCATGATCTTGTTTTTCTTTCCTATAATTTACGCCCTCCTAAAGCTAGGGGCAAAGTTCTTTTACAGCGCAATTTTAAGCATATGGACCTTGAACGCTTAAGGGAGGATGTGGAGAACATCGACTGGTCTACCATAGTGTCAGCATCTAGTATTGACACTATGGTAGAATCATTAACTTCTGAACTGATTCGAATTTACAATATCCATGCCCCTGTGAGACCAGTTCGTATGAAGCATGCGCCTGCACCCTGGCTAACACAAGTTATTAAGAATACCATGGCAAAACGCGACAAGGCTAAGGTAAAACACAAAAAAAAATCCTTCTCCTGAAAATCTTGCGACATATAAAAGGCTGCGTAACATCTGCAACAGATTGTGTAGGGATGCTAAGCGTCGCTATTTCCATAATACCATTAAGAATCTCAGTCAGTCACAGATCTGGAGATTCTTGGAGTCGTTTGGTATAGGCAAAACCACTGTTACTCCTCAAGTCTCAGTGGATGTTCACTCACTCAACTCTTTCTTCACAATTCCTCCATTTAGCATTGATCCCCAAATAAAATCTGATACACTTGCTTTCTTATCTCAGAATGTCCTATCAGACTCCACTCCTTTTTCTTTTAAAACTGTAACAGAGGATGAAGTCAAGAAGTGTGTTCACTCAATTTCCACAAAAGCCTTTGGAATCGACAATCTCAGCCTAGAGATGATTCTTCCTGTGTTGGAGAGCATTGCACCAGTGGTCACCCACATTATTAACTTTTCACTGTTAAGTAATGTCTTTCCTTCACAATGGAAGAGTGCTTATGTCATTCCACTTCCCAAAACCCCCAACCCCTCCAACATCACTGATTACCGTCCTATATCCATCCTACCAATTCTATCCAAAATCCTTGAATCCATAGTCAATAGCCAACTCTTCTCCTTTCTCTCTGAAAACAATCTACTATGTCCTCTTCAATCCGGTTTCCGTCCTTACCACAGCACAGTTGGAGCATTGCTGAATATCACGGAGGACATTCGGTGTGCTATGGATAACACCAAGCTCACCGTTATGGTACTCTTAGATTTTAGTAGCGCATTCAACTCTGTTGATCTCGACATACTTCTTGGTACTCTTCGTGCAGTTAATATTTCTTCGGAAGCTTTAAGCTGGTTTCGTTCGTATCTCTTCGGTCGCCGGCAATGTGTAAAAGCAAACGACGAAACTTCGTCCTGGCTTGATCTCACTGCTGGCGTTCCCCAAGGCGGCGTTCTTTCTCCACTTCTTTTTTCTATTTTTATCAATAACATTTCGAGAGTCATTACTTCTCCTTTCCATCTGTATGCGGATGATTTGCAACTTTATCGTCATAGTAACTTGAATGATTTGTCTGAAGTCATTGAGGCATTAAACAATGATCTGGTCGCCATCAAAACCTGGGCTGAATCTTTTGGTTTACTGGTTAATCCAAAAAAGTCGCAAGCTATTATTATTGGTAGCAATAGACTCAGACATAAAGTCGACTGGGATTCTGTGCCTGCAATTCAGTACTCGGGTGTGACAATTCCTTACTGTAACGAAGTAAGGAACTTGGGGCTAATAATCGACTGTAACATGTCTTGGTTACCTCACATTAACGCTATTAGCAAGCGCATGTATTTCTCCTTCCATAACCTTAGGCGTCTCCAATATTTTCTTCCTCTCAAAACCAAAATTATGCTAGCGCAATGTCTTCTCCTTCCTATCCGCGATTACGCCGATATTTGTTATTTTGATGTGACTGAGGAGCTACTTAACAAATTAGAGCGACTTCAAAATTTGGCCATACGCTTTGTTTATGGCTTACGTAAGTATGACCATGTTTCTCAATTTCGTGCTCAACTTAATTGGCTCCCAATCCGTCTTCGCCGTGATATGCACATCCTTGTATTCCTCTTTAAGATCCTTAACTTTCATAATTTTCCTTCCTATCTACGTTCCCGCTTCAAGGTTCTTCCTCCTCCCTCACGCTCTAGGCGGTCTTGCGTGGTTCCGTCGCTTGACGTACCTATGAGCAATACCAAATTTCTACAGAAATCCTTTTCTGTGTACGCAGCCTCCCTCTGGAATAACCTTCCTCATCCTATCCAAAGAAGTCCATCAATTTTGTCCTTTAAATCCAAATTAAAAAATCATTTACTTGCTTGTCTGAACAATTAATTTAAAGTCATAGACAGTTTGATATTCGCACTATTGTTTTTTATAAGAATAAAAAAAAAGTATATATTGCATAATATGTATGTTTGTGTATATACAGTATGTATTTATGTATGTATGTATGTATGTATGTATGTATGTATGTGTGTATGTGTGTATGTAGGTTTATGTATGTATATATTTGTTTGTATTTGTAAATATATACTTAATTATATATTTAATTTATATTTTATTTCATTTTATGTTTATATTTCTTTTGTTTATTTGAAACATTTTAATTATGTGCACTACTCATTCCCGCTTATTGAAATGTATTCACTTCCATTGGTTGGCTGGAAGAGATTTCTTTTAGAAATAAGCCCACCGTTGTCAACGAAATTTACTTGTTTACATATTTCATCTGTATTTTTTTTATGTGCAATAAAGAATATATATAAGGAAGCAATTTTTACCCTCCAAACTTTGATGGAGGTATACAGGGATAGAAGGAGAGCTCTATTCCTAGATCTGCAAAAAGCCTTCGACTGCGTACCATGTCAGTGTATCTAGTGGGCACTGCGATCCAAAGGGATCTCCGAATCCTATATTGATATTATCAAAGATAAATACCACGACTCCGTTTCTGTGGTTAGGACCGCTGTTGGCGACATAAAAGCCTTGCCTATTACGGTAGGGGTTCATCAAGGCTCAATTCTGAGTCCGTTACTGTCAGGAGACAATTTTGGTTGTAGCTTGTGCTATTGAGCAGTGTTTAATATCGCAAGCGTTGGTAACCTTGTGGTATATTAAGATGTCGTTTAGCGAAACAAGGCTTCATAAACGGCAATGAAATGTTGTAATTTTTGACGTTGGATTAGAGACTCATGTTCTTTTGATTGAACCACTGTCCTATAAACTTTAAATGAGGATAAATAATTGACGTACAATAAAGATGCTGCTTTCTTGATACAGTTTGCTAGTCGGATACAAGAAAGGCTTCCTCAACATTACCTTAAGGACAGATCTTTGAGTTCTTTCAAGCTGAGTCAAGTGAGATTTCAAGGCACCGCTCCATGACGATAAGCAGTATTCAATCAATGACTGACAAATATACGTTATACCAGACTTTTAGTGACTGTCTAAGTGGTTTCATTATGATGATTTTTCGAACTCGGCTTGATAGTGGATTTATATGAGCTTTAAAGTTTAACGGCCTTATTCATAAAAAGTTATAGCACGCTTAAAGGCTTGCTATGGAACAGTTGTCAAAAAACATTATTCATAACAGCATTTTAGTGCAAGTCAGTTCTATAAACCTATCATAGAGTTATAGAACCGAGAACCCTACTATAAAAGTGTTTTAACGTCCAAAGATGGCCGATTCATATAACAGCTGATTATAGCTCATACTAATGCTAATATGAGCATTGATATGACGTCGTCGAGTCGCTTGTCATCAAGAGTGTCAATTTCAGTTTCGTAAACAAAACAATATAACAACTGACATTTTGTTCGATATTTATTAACTATATTTAGTTATTAACAAGCTTATTAATAATAAATTCTTATTAATAATAAATTTTACATAAGAAAGGTGCAAAGAACATAGGTAATACTTGAACACGTCTAAACAAATTTCAATTTTTTGTCGTTTTACTTCTTTCGACTTAATTTTTAAAAATTAAGTGAGTTTATAAACTAAAATAAAATAAGCATTCGTGTTTTTGTGATAACAACGACGTAAATCAAGCTGGTATATGCCAAGCCAGATAATGTATTTTTGTACGTAATATTATCTGTGGTCGTACTATGTAGATGCGTATGTCACTTATCATCTGTGGATTTACTAATATTTTCGGCAACAAGTCGACCGACTTCAGTAGAGTGGCAACATTGTGAACTTATAACTCATATTAGTGACACTTTAGTTATAGAAGGTTTATAGAGCGTTTATGAATACAAACATTTATCGAACGTTCTATAAGCCTATAGAGCGTTTTAACTAAAGTATACTTAAAACGTTCTATAAGATTTTTTTATGAATAAGGCCGTAAATTTTCATCTAATACGATTTCTAAATAATTTGTTGTTTGCGTTTTTTTTTTGTGGGTAGGAGTCAATAAACGTACATCATAAAATTTGTGCTCTTCAATTTTTAAATATATATCTAATTTTTTATACATTTCAATGAAAAACCTGTGTATGTAGAATACATTGACCGTCAGCAAGTGTTCTCCTTAATTTAAATTCACTCTGCACAATTACCACCTCACATTCCAAACCCAAGTTTGAAAATGGACTCCATTAAGCAATCTTTGGCGGCGATGACAGATTTGTTTAATAATAAGATGCAAGAGTTCCAGCAAGGCGATGACAGATTTGTTTAATAATAGGATGCAAGAGTTCCAGCAAGACCTGAATAAAACTTCTTCTCCGATATCTGCATCTTCTTTACCGTCTGACTTCAATACATTTAAGTCTTTTATAATATCAGCACTGAAGACTTTACAATGTCAAGTGAAGTTTCTCGGGAGAGAGCTTGACCGTCAGGAGATGCGTCGTAGACGTAAGATGCTCCTCCTGCATGGTGTCCCCGAGGAGAAAACTGAAGACACGTCAGCTCGCGTCACAGGTCTTGTTGCGGATCACGTCCTGCTTCCGAACTTTTCCAGTGCCAGCATTAAACATTCGTACCGCTTAGGCCGGCGTTCTGGTAAGAAGCCCAGGCCTATTGTGGTAAAATTCACCGAGTCACCATTCGCGATAAAGTTTGGTTCGCCAAGACAAAATTTAAAGGCACTGGATTTACACAATCGGAGTTTTTGACGAAGAGTAGGCATGATGTTTTCATCGAAGCCAGAACACGTTTTGGCATCAACAAGTGTTGGACGCGAGATGGTAGCATCTTCGTAGTGGCTTCGGATGGGACTCGTCATCGCGTAGAAAGCCTGTCGGACCTCAGCAGCATACCCAGCGCATCTACGGTGAAATCGCCAACTCAAACAAAGTCTTGTGATCCGAAAGGTACTGATAAGGTAACCGTTACGCGTACAAAGAGATTGATAAAAAAGTAATTTATTATGTTCATTTTCTTTAATTAACTTTCTTCTTACTCACTTTATAGTTTTATTTATAATAATATCTTTAGTTTTTACGGTTACTAAAAATTCTTACTTCTTGTCAATGTAGTTAATGTCAAATGTCAATTTGTCAGTTGTCACCACAGACAATATCAGTGCAGAATTGATTTTGTTTGTTTATGTTTTCACTGTATGTACATAGATATATATATGGACCTATTCGTTGGGAAAAATGGGTTCTTGGGTTCATAGATACTATATATATATATATATATATATATATATATATATATATATATATATATATATATATATATATATATATATATATATATATATATATATATATATATATATATATATATATATATATATATATATATATATATATATATATATATATATATATATATATATATATATATATATATATATATATATATATATATATATATATATATATATATATATATATATATATATATATATATATATATATATATATATATATATATATATATATATATATATATATATATATATATATATATATATATATATATATATATATATATATATATATATCTATTTATCTTATTTATCTTTATTTGTTTATTATCTTAAATACATTTATATTTATGGTTATAATGGCTTTAAATTGCAGCTCTGATGGTGAATCCTTTTATTCTTTATCCTCAAGTGGTTCGGACAGTGTCAGTAGTTTTCATAGTATTTTTCCCCTTAACGAGTCCCTTGATACTTACTTTTCTGATGTAGGAAAAAATTTCAATGTAGTTCATATTAATGCCCAAAGTATTCCTGCACATTATCTCGATTTGTTATCTTCTTTCCAAAATAAAAATCTACACGCAGTTTTGGTATCTGAGTCATGGCTCAAGCCTTGTCTGCCATCAACAACTTATTCACTTCCAGGCTTCAATCTGATCAGAAACGATCGCATTGGGCGAGCAGGCGGGGGTGTTGCTATCTACCTCAGATCTCATATTGCTTACTCGGTTATCAGTTTTTCTCAATCTAATACAAGTGGAGAGGCAGAACACCTTTTCATTGATGTTACCCTTTCGCACACAAAACTTCTTTTAGGCGTTTATTATAGTCCGTCCCAGAATGTGGACTATTTTTTAAGTTTTGAAAATTTGTTGGAGTCATTCGCACCCTCGTATAGTCATACGGTGGTTATGGGTGACTTCAACACTTGTCTGCTTAAAAATGATTGTCGGTCTTCTCGTTTGACATCGCTTATCAACGGGGTGAACATGACAATCTTGCCACTTTTTGCTACACTTCTTGATTTAATTATTGTGTCTTCTGTTGATCATGTTGAAAAACATGGTCAATGTGATGCGCATGCTTTTTCTTATCACGATCTTTTGTTCCTGTCGTATAAAATTAAACCCCCCAAAGCAAAATCAAGAATTCTTCTGCAACGCAATTTTGGTGGGATGGATCTGGAGCGGCTGAAAAATGATGCTGCTGAGATCGATTGGTCGGAAGCATTAAATGGAAATACAGTTAATGAACAGGTTGACATATTTAATTCTCTTTTAACAAAACTGTATGATATTCATGCACCTGTCAGGCGAGTTCGTATAAAGCATTTACCAGCACCATGGCTTACCTCGGATATAAAACGCCTTCAGGAAAAGAAAAACTAGGCTAAAGCTAAATATAAATCCAATGCGTCTGAAGCTAATAAGGAAAAATATATAAAGTATCGGAATCGTTGCAACAGGCTATGTAGAGACACACATCGACGGCATATTCACAAATCTGTAGTTGAGGAAGGTGATACCTCTAAAGTATGGAAATTTCTGAAAACTCTTGGAGTTGGGAAAGCTAAATCTGATTCAAATTTAAATAACGTTAATCTTAATCAACTGAATAATCATTTCGCGTCAGCAGTTGCTATCGATGGCACAATCAAATCAAAAACAATAGGTAATCTTTCTGCTTCATCCACTCCAACTTACCCTTCTTTTTCTTTCTGTCAATTCACTGAATGTGATGTTAAGAAGAATAAATTAGCTATAAATTCTGATGTTGTTGGTTCTGACTGCATTAGCCGTAAAATGATAATTCCTATTATTGATAACCTAATAATTCCATCAATTCTGGCATTTTCCCTTCTTCCTGGAAAGACCCTCAAATTGTTCCATTACCTAAAAAGAATAATCCGTCATCCCATAGTGATTTTCGTCCCATATCCATCCTCCCATTTCTCTCCAAAGTCCTGGAGCGTCTTGTTTACCAGCAACTTAATGTGTTTCTTTCCAAAAATAACCTTTTGAACCCACTCCAGTCGGGATTCCGAGCTGGACATAGTACGGCTACTGCTTTAGTTAAGATTACTGATGACATCAGATTGGCTATGGATTACCAGGAAGTTACAATATTGACATTACTGGATTTCAGTAATGCATTTAACACTATCGATTTTGACATATTACTGGCTATTCTAAGTTCCCTTAACATATCTCCTACAGTAATTGACTGGTTTCATTGTAACCTACGTGGCCGCAGACAGAGAATACGTGTACAGGACTCTTATTCTGACTGGTCAATTTTGAATGCCGGTGTGTCCCAAGGAGGTGTTCTTTCACCCCTGCTGTTTTCAATTTTCATTAATTCAATAACTCAAAATATATCTTCTCTTTACCACCTGTATGCCGACGATTTCCAAATATACTGTCACTCCAAACTAACAGACTTACCACAAGCAATACAGACGATTAATTCGGACTTAAACAATATCTTAAGCTGGAGCGATTCACATGGGCTTAAAATAAACCCACTTAAGTGCCAATGTATTATAATAGGTAGTCCGAAGCTAATCTCACGATTAGATGTTTCTGTGTTATCTCCTATTACTTTTAACAACGCTATAATTCCCTACAGCGACAAAATAAAAAATTTGGGCATAATTTTTGACCAAACCTTTTCCTGGAATCCTCAAATAAGTGAGGTAAGTAGAAAAATGTTTGTCGCCATTGGCTCCTTGCGTAGATTGCGAAATCTTTTACCAATTCCCACCAAGATTGCGTTAGCACCATCTATCCTTCTACCGATTCTTGATTATGCAGACTGCTGTTATCTTGATATTAGAGAAGATCAATTGAACAAGCTCGAGCGCATTCAAAATATTTGTATCAGGTTCATATTTGGACTTCACAAGTATGACCACGTTTCTATTTTTCGCAAAAAGCTCGAGTGGCTCCCAATCTGCCTTCGCAGGAATACTCACATTCTCTCTCTTCTCCACTGTATACTGTTCAACCCTGATACCCCTGTTTACCTAAAACAGTGCTTCCAATTACTTAGTAACTCCCATTCCCGTAGTCTTCGCTCCGAACAAAACCTTATCCTTAAAACTCCTTCTCATACTTCCTCATTTTTCACCAAATCCTTTTCTGTTCAAGCAGTACGCTTGTGGAATTTATTGCCAATTCGTATAAGACGCGCACAATCTGTTGCCGTTTTTAAGAGACTCGTTAAAGCCTATTATTTGTCATTATAAGTTGATGTAGTCGTATTTATTTATATATTACAAATATTATCTTTATATATATATATATATATATATATATATATATATATATATATATATATATATATATATATATATATATATATATATATATATATATATATATATATATATATATATATATATATATATATATATATATATATATATATATATATATTATATATATATATATATATATATATATATATATATATATATATATATATATATATATATATATATATTTATGTATATTATATAGTATGTAATGTGTGTATACTGTGTATTTATACATGTAATATGTATATATAAGTGTATTTAAAATTTAAAGTATGTACACCTCCAAACCCTTTTCGTTTCTTCAATGTCCTCTATCCATAGGTTGTCTGGAAGAGATCGCTCTTCTAGCGATAAGACCGCCTTTTGTACCGTGTTTACTATTGTGTTGTGTTTCTTTGTATATTACTGTTTTTGGTGTACAATAAAGTATATTTTGATTTTGATTCTTGTAAGTATCAGGCAGTTACAAAGATTATTCCCGGGACATGTATTCAATTTTAGTTGTAAGATCAAATCAGGGGCAGAACTTGCTGTTTTAAGAAATCAAACATAGCTTGATTTAGCAATATTTAACGCGAGAAGATTATGAAAAATATCAGCAGTGCTGATATTTTTTACAACACTATTTCTGCATTTTCGAACACCTCATGCCATGTATAGCCTTCGTAGATGTTAGCCGTGTCGCCTACATAGCATATTATTTCCTCATCGACATTATCGTGAATATCATTGATATACATGATAAAGAGGGTTGCACCCTTGTGGCACAACAAATTTAACCGTTTCTATGTCGCCTTTTTCTATACGCGAACTTCAGTACAATGCATTCTGTTTGACAAATAACTTTCAAATTAATTAAGTGCTAATCCTTGTATGGCAAATTGATTACTAAGTTTTTCCAGGAGGATTGGAATTGAGACTGTATCGGTGGCTTTAGATAAGTCTAAAAAGACAATAATACTGGTTTTGTGGTCGTCCAGCAAGGCAGCAATTTTAGACGTTAAGTGCGAAATTGTATAAAACACTGTTTACTGAACTATTAAATAACGATACGAGGGTCAAACTGAAAGTTCTTAGAAAATCAAAAACTAAGCATTCTAGCAAGTTATTAGTTTTATTATAACTTTTCAAAATAGTGTCCATTTACATCAATACATCGCTGCATTCGATGGAACCATTGAGAAAAGCACCTTGCCCACTCGGCCTTAGGGGTCTCTTCAACGGCGTTTTGAAACGCAGCCACTGCTTCTTCAGCGTCCATAAAATGTTTTCCTCGAAGTTTTTCTTTTATTTTCGGGAATAAATAAAAATCGCAGGGTGCGAGGTCGGGGCGATAAGGCGGGTGACCCAGTAATTCCACGTCTAAGGTCGCCAAATAGTCGATCGTTTGCCTGGCGGTGTGCGACGAGGCATTGTCGTGATGAAGGGGGATCCTGCTGCGAGGTCGTTTCTCTCGAACTTTTTCCAAGACAAGTGGCAAACAGTTGTTAGTGTACCACTCTGCATTAACCGTTTTCTGATCCTCTAAGACAACTGTCGCGTAATGACCTGTCTTTCCGAAGAACGAGGCCACCATCTTTTTTCCAACACTTCGACCTCTCTTCACTTTAGTTGGCAACTCTTCGGAAGGAAACACCCACTGAGCAGACTGTCTTTTGGTTTCCGGATCATAACAGTAAATCCAGCTTTCGTCACCCGTTAGTATGTCGAACACAGCATTTGAGTCACCTCCGTTAAATTTTTGGATCATTTCTCGGCACCAATCAACACGGCGGAGTTTTTGAGCCTCGGTCAAATTATGCGGTATCCAGCGGGCACAAAGCTTCCTGACCGCTAAATGTTCATGGAGGATTTTGTGCACTTGACTCATACCTATGCCTAGACTTGTCCGAACCTGCTGATAGGTCACTCTTTTGTCAGTCTCTATCATACGCCGCACAACACTGATATTATCTTCAGTCGTCGCTGTAGAAGGCCGTCCCTCACGCAAATCATCGGTGAGATTAGTTCGACCACGTTTGAATTCATTAAACCAGTTGTAAACAGTGGCACGAGATGGGGCTTCATCGTGAAAAGCCAATCGAAGTCTATCATAACTTTCTTGTTGACTTATATGACATCGAAAGTCATAAAAAATCATTGCACGAAAATTTTCTCGGCTTAAATTCATTCTGACGTGCACAGACAATTTTCAATTTGCCGCCAAATCGTAAAACAAATGACAAATGAATGAAATGTATACTCAATATTATTGGTAAAGAGTTCTATTTTCAAAATTTAAACTTATTTTTTTAATATAATGCTTTTAAGTTGCCAGTTCTAAAAACTTTCAGTTTGACCCTCGTAAATAGCAGTTGAATAACTCTTTTAAACTGTTAATTTATTTTTTATATTTTATAAATTATAAAGAGGTCGTCGTAGTGAAAAAATTTTGTTTTCTTACATACAAATAGAAAATTGTATTTACTTATTAGGGAAAAACCGAAATAAAGGTACATTTAACTTATTTTTTATTGATTTCGTCAGACTAAAATGCAACTTAAAAATATTTTTGCTAAAAAACTATTATATATCGACCTAGAGATTGTCATACTGATTTATTGAATTTTTTATACTCTGTTCTTTGACAAATAATAGTATTCAAATACCTATGAATAGCTTAAAGAAAGCTACATTACTGTGGGTTCGTCATGAAAATTTGATACTAAGATTGCACAGAGCTTTATTATAACACTTCCAAAGAAGAATATTTACTCGAGAGTAGGTTTTATGCGTTCTTCACACATATCTCTTATGGAGATATATTATAATAATGTTCGCGGCGAAAATGTTGAGTTACATAACTTTTTTGAGTTAGGTTCAATTTCAAAATCTATTTGAAGAGTAAAGATGTTTAATGAAAAAACAATATATATACTCTTTATTGCATTTGTAACATCATAAGTACAGGATTGGAAACATTGTTGGCAAAGGTGAACTTATCTCTAGTAGAGATTTCTTCCAGTCAATCTATGGGTATGAGAGAAAGCATATTTTTGCAGGCCTGAGTGTAATTCAGAGTACATACATACATGTAAATAAAATTAATACTAATAGATTCACAAAATAAATAAAATACACAATACACAATATATACACATAAAACCAAAAATAATACAATAATTTATATACAGAAAAATGATGGGCCTAGAACCCTCACTGTGAATCCTGGAATCGCTAAATACTTCTTTAGATAAGTAAACTTACCTTAAATACATATAATATTTAATACTCAAACACATAAAAATTTACCCACTAAAGATGTTCTAGTATATGGCTAAAGCCGTCAGGCATATCGTAGAAAGATTGACAAGTAGCGCCCATTGTATCCTCACCCCGAGTGCAGCCAAAAACCATTAACCCCAATGCACTGTAGCAATAGTCTTTAAAACGCCGTCATCAAAATCCCAACTCTATGAAAATCAGATATTGGTACCTTCAAACCTGAAATAAAATGAAATTATTAAACTTAATGCATACATAAAGAAAGAGTGCCAATTTCCAATGATACTGATAAAGTCCCAGATATTAAGCTGGGAGATTTTTACTACCGATAAAAATTAATATACCTAAGTAGAGTTTGATCGCTAATCTAAATTTGTTATTTAACTGGCAATAAATAACAAAATTCTTACTAGAACTTTATGCAAGTAGTTAAACCAGCATTTAGTATTCATTAATAATACAATAATCATTAACAAATTATTTTTTTTCTAAGGCGTTTGGGACGAATGTTTTCTCTCTTTAATAGATTAATTAATACATATTTTTTGATTTTGCCGCGATTTTTATACATTTTAAATAAAACAATTTAACCGGTTTAATCGCAAACGGTAGTCAACCGGTAACTCGACGGTTATACAAGACACGGACGAGTATAATAATAAAATGTCATTTTTGCTATCGGATGAAAATACTTCTAAAATTGGTAACAAATACCTTACAACAATAATTCTTCAAAAAACATGCCAACCTACATACGCGAAAAATTAAATCTTGGCGTTAAATTTCTCGTGTCTAGCTGTATAAAACCTGTAAAATTGAATGGGTTACCAAAAATACATAAAAAAGATATACTTCTTCGTCCAATTATTAGCCAAATCGATACGTCGACGTGCAAACTGGCTCATTATATTGCGTAGTTATATAGAGATATAGAGTAGTTTCTCCATTCCGTGGCCACTTTACATCTTATATTAGGGATTCCTACTATTTTGTGAGCGGAATGAAAGACCTTAAGTTAGCTATAAATAAAACCATGGTCAGTTTTGATGTCGAGTCTCTGTTTACTAGTATACCCATTGAGGACTGCATTAGAATTGTCAAGAGAAAATTAGAGGATTACAATATGCCTATAGAACATTTTGAACTTTTAGAACACTGCCTTACATCTGGTTACCGAGTGTTCAATTTATGTATTTTATTTACCCAAGGAAGTTGCTGTCCTGGTCCTCCTACTGGGCGCGTCCCCAGGTGGTGGATAGGGAAAAACCACTCGTTCTTGCGGGCGAGTGGGTCGGGTATTTATTCCCAGCCAGGCATGGGCATGCATTTAGAAGAGGCCTCGGAAGCCAAGTGACCAATCAGGGTCCTCTGGTGCAGAGCCTGATTGATAGATCGGTGCCAAAAATCACGGTCAAGAGGAGAAGGAAAGACCAGTCAATACAGGAGACTAAAAATGTCCTAAGTAAACAGAAAATGGCTCAGGTATAGCTGAGGATTGAACAGGATGTAGCAGAGAGTGCCTCAGCAGTGCGAGCTACTGCCAATTCTAGGCTATCAGTAATTTCAATACAATCTGACAAAGACGAAGTCAGACTCGCATCTGACTTACACATTTAGGTGACTAATAGCCTAGTAATGAGTAAGGTTGCCGTAATATCTGACAACCTAAAAGGGACGTAGATAGACTGGCTCCACGAACGGCAACAGAAGGGATAGCTCTGTTACACGTTCAATACAGTAAGCTGCGCTACGAGATGTCAGAGCTACGTAACGAGGTCAGTCTTTTACGTACGGAGTTACAAAAGTAAAAGGGTGCAAAATTTAACAAAGATCAACCAGCGGTTTCTGTCGAGCTGAATTTTCCATCATATTGAAAGTTGAAACCATAGTCTGGAGACCAGACTTCTTCCTGCGCGAAGGATGCGTCCTGCATTGGCTAAGTCGAAAGTGGCATCAAAAGAGGTTGCTTCAACATCAACAATATCCAATAGGGTGGCGACGAACACGCTTATGGCCTCCGCGAACCCAGCTCCTATGAGAGGTTATAAGCCTGATAAAGGTAAGGGTTTGTTTGGGTTTGGTAAGTGAAAAGGTCCAGGGAGTGAAAGCTGCAGTCTCGTCCTCTACCACCTGCACCAGCTAACATGTCGGAAGGCTGGAATGTGGTAGCCAGGAAAGGTGGCAAAAAGAAGCCTGCTGGAAGCCTGCTACTGCTGCAAAAGGGGCAACAAAGTGGGAAGGCGGGACCGAAAGAGCCGAAACGCTAAAACTTCGATTGCCTCGATCAGCTGTAGTTGCACTCAAGCTACAGTCAGACACAATTAAAAGAAAGAGTCAACCTTTCGGAGCTTGGCTTCTGTGATATGCGGCTTAGAGTTGCCTCAACTGGTGCCAGACTTCTGGGGCTCCCAGGGTCTAATTCAGGCGTATAGGTTGCGACTCTTGCACAGAAGCTTCGACATGTGTTGAACCAAAATGAAGTTCAGGTTACTAGGCCTCTCTGAAGCCCCAATCCAGAGCACGGAGTGTCAACTGATGCTCACATAATAATGGATGTATTACGAGTATTGCAGACGAATATGTGCCAGAGCTCAAGACTTATTGACAACCACTGTGCCAGAGCTCAAGACTTATTGATTTAAAGTTCACGTGGCAATTTTTGTGGAGCCACATAGCGCCCCCGCAAGAGACGATTGGGTCACAGACGTACATTACCTTGTGTCTCCAGTAATAGAGGACTTTGAGGAAATAGCTCGTAGCACTGCCTCTTGTCTACCTAGAATATATAAGCGTTACGTAGATGATACTTTAATCATTTTACCTATGGATGATATTAATATAGTTTTAGTTATAAAAATCCTAATCATATAATTGGCACAGAAAGCCACACAGTGTATAGGAAATCCACTCACACAAGTCAGATAGCTCACCACCTCTGCGTCGCTGAACACCTGCGACGAGCTTCGACTGGTGAAAGATGACCTTTCTCAGAAAAAGCTGCCAGTTCTGCGCCAGCGTTGTAAGAAGACCAAAAAATCACCTACAATAGAGAAACAACCAGCACTTCTACCATATGCGAAGGGAGTTACAGACAGGATCGGCAACATCTTAAGAAGAGCTTTAATAAAAGCTAATTTAAGCTTAACAAGTTAGTGAGCCAATTGTTTAGAACAGTTAAATGTAATATTCTAATTGTAATATTCTAATTTCAATAGAGAAGATCCACTTATAAAAACTTTAAAATCACATACACACGCCACACCAGAGGGCAGGATACAGTCAGCTTATTCTGCAGGAATCCAGATTTCTGAGTTGCCTCAGAAGTCGTTGGCGGTAGTTTAATATAATAATTATATCAATTGATAGACGAATGCCACTTCAGTCTACCCGTGATCACGGACTACTGTAAAGTGTTCGAAACGTCGGTTTTTCCAAAAAATATCAAGATATCCGGGTAAATTGTTTTGTTTAAAATTATAAATATGCATTAGGTAAAGTCGTTGTAGTCGTTGTAGAAACATAAGCTACGTGGAAATAATATAATGTATAAAATATCTAAAAAACTCACATTAAATTCATTAAATGAGGTAAAATTCTTTAAACAGTAATTATCTAATTGTAAAATTATTGTTTAACAATAGTTAATTTTATGTGGGTCAAACTATTTAGTATTGACCAATAGTCATAACCTCATTGCTCTCGAAAGTAATGGAATCCGTTATTAACGACCAGCTCCTACGGTACCTTGAGGATCACCAGCTGCTTAGCGACCATCAGTATGGCTTCCGTCAGGGTCGTTGGCGATCTTTTAGTATACCTGACACATCGTTGGGCACAGGCCATCGAGAGTAAGGGTGAGGCTGTGGCTTTTAGTCTGGATATAGCGAAGGCCTTCGATCGGGTTTGGCATAAAGCGCTACTTTCAAAGCTTCCTTCTAATGGGCTTCCTGAGAAATTATGCGAATGGGTCACCAGTTTCCTAACTGACATAAGCATCGTAGTCAACGGCGAATGCTCCGATCTCATGTCCGTTAATGCTGGTGTCCCGCAAGGCTGTGTGCTCACCCACGCTGTTCCTCTTGCATATTAATGATATGCTGCAAATGAGTGGCATTAATTGTTATGCGGATGACAGCACGGGTGATGCTTTATGCCAACATTTCTCGGGAAAACGTCATTGAAAGCCGAACCAAACTTGTGTCTGAAATTGAAATTTCGTTTCAGAAAATATCAGACTGGGGTAAACTAAACCTTATCCAATTTAACCCCAAGAAGACACAAGTTTGCGAGTTCATCGCTAAAAAGCTGCCATTTGTCGTATCGCTCCGTTTCGAGAGCACTCCTCTAACTGCCACAGCCAATATTGGAATTCTTGGCGTCGACATATCGAGCGAAGTCCAGTTTAGTGGTCATCTGGAGGGTAAGGCTAAATTAGCCTCGAAGAAGCTCGGTGTGCTCAATAGATCGAAACAGTATTTCACGCCAATTCACCCTGCAACTTTATAAAGCTCAGGTTCGGCCTCACATGGAATACTGTTCACATCTTTGGGCAGGGGCTCCCCAGTACCACCTTCTCCCTTTAGACCGCATTCAAAGGAGAGCGACTCGAATAGTCGATTGCGAAAAGATTTCTGACCAGCTCGACTTCTTGGCACTGCGTAGAGATGTAGCCTCGCTATGCATTCTCTACCGCATATATCATGGGGAGTACTCTGAATAACTGTTCGGGCTGATCCCTACCGCCCCTTTCCGTTATCGATCTATGCGACAACTCTACCACCCCCACCATCTTGAGAGTTGGCAGAGTACTACTGTACGATTTAGCAGAAATTTTCCGCCCCGCACCACAAAATTGTGGAATGAGTTGCCGCATTCGGTATTTCCGGACAAATACGACCTGCAGACCTTCAAGAAAAGAGCTTATTCCCATCTAAAAGGCCGGCTTAAAAAAAATCCTAAACTATTGTATATAAAACTCATTACGTTACATTACACGTTCGCTTTCACACCAATATGAGATATATTATATTAAATATACTTAAAGAAAACATATAAAAATTTGAACGCAGCGGGATTCGAACCCGCGCCCTCCTGTGAACCGTGCAGGCGCTCTCACCACTGAGCCATGCGTTCTACATGCATGCGCTGCGTTCAAATTTTATGTTTTCTTTAAGTATTTTTCTATCCTCAGTATGGATTAACACTTTAAAAATCATAAAAATATATATTATATTATTTATTGAAATATACATATTTTTAGTTGGTAAATTGTGACTTTAAAGTAATAAAATACATGTTGTAGCTATACCAAAAATTATAGTATAAGTATAGTTTACTTTAGTAACCAAAAAGTATAGTTTGAACTGACATATAAAAATCAAGGATTTGGAACGCCTGACGTAGAACTACAATAGATCAGCTAAACCATAAAAAAAAGTCTTTTTAGTATAAGTTTTTGGGAGTGATGGACATTTTTCCTTAACATAAGAATTCATGATATGGAACATATCATGAAGAACCATAATAAATCTGAATAAAATGGCACCTTGCCAAAGTTATAGGGCGTGATGTAGTTTACACATTGACAATTTGACATACAAAGACCAACTAAATATTTTAAATTACGTGCTAACTAAGTTGGGAGGACAATAATGTATTTTTTGAGCGAATTTCAAGAAAGGGTAATATAAAAACGGAATATACCATTAGAAAACACTTTTATACAAGAAAACTAATAAAAGTATTTAAAGATCTGATGATGAAATCCTAAGGAACCTCAAAAAAAATCTTCAATTTCTAGGCACATCGGTTATTTGTTAAATATATCTTTTAATAATCATGGATTTGCTTCATGTAATTATTATAATAATATCATCATGAATCTGAAGATATTTCTGAACTTATGAAGATGTCAGATCCAACAACGGTTTAGACTATGTGCCAGCCACAATAAAGCTTTATCCGCTAGTGATCTACTAAATATATCAAGAAATAATTATTTAAACTCCGTTATTAAAATTATTGATCAAATTGGTACCAAACCTGCAATTAACTTATTTGAAATTTACTTATTTGTGGTAAATATATAATTATGTAAGTACTAAAGTATAATTTAAGTTTTTCCAGGCAAATGTCTAAATTTTATTGCATTCAATTATTTAAGTTTAAAATTTAATTCAATTATAAAATTTCATTGTTCCGATTTTACCTTTATTTTCCCTGTACACTTTAACTTATTTCCGATATTTATTTTTTAAAGTTCTAGCTCAATGGGTAAAAACCACAAGGCTGCAAGAAACGCTTGTTTTAATTGCTTTGGTTTAAGAGAATAATTTTTTCTCTTATACAGACCCATTTACACGCATTTCTTCAACATTATTTTGAGTTGACAGACAGGCAGTCAATGAGACAGACAGCTAACATAAAGTAACCTAATAGCCCACAGAAATGTCATTATGGACATTTATTTTATACATGATTACATACTGTTTCATAAGAATTGTGTTTTATTTAACAGGATTATTAGAGAATCCAACATTTGTGTGTGGTATTTAGTCGCTATAATGTATTATCATCGTTAATATTCATACAGCCGAACGAGAAATATTAAAATAAATTGTTTTAATAATTAATAACTGGCATGTTGTTGGCAAAACTGTTATTGATATTATTATTAGAGCTGGGTATATACCTTGGGGCAATTATGATAAGATTAAGATATACTCGAGTGATCAAGACGATCATGGATTAACTTAATATTTTTGATAAAATTAATATTGAACGATACTTTTTCTAGATAATGAATGTTAGAATCTTCTAACATGTCATTGATATGCAGAAGAAAAAGCGTAGGGGACAGCACACAGCCTTGGGGGACGCCAGCATTTACGGGAAAATAATTAGAGCAAAAACCGTCGACAGCGACTTTAATGCTACGCCCGGTAAGAAAGCTAGCGACCCACTTGCACAAATTCTCGGGAAGCCCATACGATGGAAGTTTTGCTAAGAGTGCTCTATGCCACACACGATCAAAGGCTTTCGCCATGTCCAGACTAACTGTCAGGCCTTCGCCTTTGTTTTCGACAGCTGCAGCCCAACGGTGAGTAAGGTAAACTAGAAGATCACCAGTTGAACGACCATGGCGAAAGCCATATTGACGGTCGTTGATCAACTGGTGATCCTCCAGATAAACCAGCAGCTGGCTGTTTATAATACTCTCCATAACTTTGGAGAGCAAGGAAGTGATAGCGATAGGCCTATAGTTTGCCGGATTCGAGCTGTCACCTTTTTTCGGGATCGGATGGATCAGAGCGCTCTTCCACGCGTTCGGGACTACGCCGATTGAATAGGAAAGCCGAAATAGACGCGTTAGTACCGGTGTCAACTCAGGAGCGCAAGAACGGAGCACTAAAGGAGAAATGCCATCAGGTCCACTCGACTTGTGGATGTCCAAAGAAGAGAGGGCTCGCCGAACAGCCTTTTGACTGAACTTAATGTCCAGAATTGAGCTCAGACAACTCGGGATTGTTGGCGGTGTCTTACCTTGGTCATCAAGAGTCGAGTTAGAGGCAAAGAGAGTTGCCAGGAGGTCGGCTTTCTCTTTGGCCGTATGGACGAGGATGTCATTCTCTGTGCGTAACGGCAGAAACGAGGGCCGGCAGAAGTTGCCAAGTGTTGCCTTAGAGAGCGCCCAGAACTGACGTGTTCCAGACGGGCAGTCTACAAGTTTCTCACCGATTTTCGTGACATGCTCGGACCTGGCTCTGGCGATTTGCCGCTTAAAGTACCTAGAGGCTCGGTTATACTTCCCTTTTAAGGTTTTCACCTTCGGATCCGCAGTAGCCAGCGCCTCAGCCCACACTTGATATGCCTTACGCTTTTCAGTAGCAGCTTGTTTGCAAGACACTTGTTTGCAGATACCAAACCACGGCTGTGACTTGCCACCAAGCGGTACCACAGAGCTAGGAACAAAAAGCTCCATACCCTGTAGAACCATCTCGGCGACAGCCGAAGCACAGGCACTCGGATCATCAGAAGAGAAACAAATCGACCCCCAGGGATAGGATGAGTAAAAAGCACGCATCCCGTCCCAATCTGCTGACTTATAGTGCCAGACGCGACGAGTCGCTGGTGTTCTGCGACTGTTGCGCTTAATAGGTACCTCACTCCGCACTAGGCAGTGATCGGAAGATCCCAGAGGGGCATCGACCACAACCCGATACTGTTCTGGATGTGAAGTCAGCAGAAGGTCCAGTAAGGAGGCATTATGGCCATCCACGTCTGGAAGACGCGTGGGTGAGTCAACCAGTTGGGATAGTCCATTAGCCACAGCAAGGTCAAATACAGCCCTCCCCGTGTGGTCAGTGGTGCGTGACCCAAGCCAATCGGAATTATGGGCATTAAAATCGCCAAGTATCACGATTTCAGCGGAGGGGATAAGCGAGAGCACATCATCAATGGCCGATTGCAAACGCTCCATGAGTCGATCTGTTTCTGTATTACCACTATGGGACCTGTACAGACAAGCGTAGATTCGGACGCGATCGTTCGAATCGATACGAAGCCAGATGATAGACAGGTCCCGACCTTCAAAATTAGCAAGACGACGGAAACTCAAGTCATTCCTTATGAACACAGCGACTCCGGCATGACGCATGAAGTTATGCTCTAATTTGTAGCCAGGATAATGAAGATAGGCTGTGTCACTCGGTCTGACAATTTGTGTTTCGGTCAGAAACAACAAGGCCGGCCGAGCCGTCTCAAGGTGGTAATGGACGGCATTCAAGTTGGAATGAAGACCCCTGATGTTACAGAAATCCACTTTAAGCGTGGAAGGGGTTGCCGTAGAGCGCACGCCTCGTTTGCCATGTCTATTGCGCGGTTCTGTGCCCTCCCCAGAATTCGACGGGCAGCCTGAGTGTAAAGACTCAGGGAGGGATTCCCCAGCACCGGAGGTGCTGGTACCCTCCTGGGGTAGAATCTCTTTCAGTACCGTTGTCATATTTAGGGAAGGGTTTGGGGTTGGGCTCCGGAGCTCGGCATTACCTAATGCGAAACGCAGTGACAAAAAAAAGCCACTACTTAACGCCGGTTTTAAATGCCAAGGGTGGTAAATAGCCGGTCGAGTCTACCCAAGGGTTGTCATCACTGACAACATGACTCTACCACCTAGAACATGACTCTACCACCTAATGATATAATTAATCCTCGCCGAGTGAGAATCAAACCCACAACCCGTCGCGTTTACCTACATACTGCACTGACTATGTCACGACTGTATGATATAATGTATTGTATGTTTTTATCTATGTGTTACCCACTTTATTTCTTCTTAAATTTCAATATAATATTTTCATATGAAAAAAAAAATCAAACATACTTCTGTAATAAAGTCAATTCTAATTTAACTATTTATGTAAAAACAGAAGTAAATATTGCCTTACCTTTTAAATCATAATAAGCATATCCACCATATGTAGCGAATACAAAATATAAGGCCATGAGAATTAGCTGAAACACCAGCAACGGCAAATACTGTAAGTTAGCGAGTTTAATCATGATTGTATCTGTAATCTGAAAAATAAAAGATGATTAGCTATGATGACGTTGTAACTGTCCTACATTAAATATAAAAATATTTTTTTTTTGTTTTTTTCTTTCATCGTTACAATAAATATTGCATAAAGTAGGCAGATAGAGCTTAGTGACAAAATGCCCCTTTTTTTATTAACAGATAATATATATATAGAATTAAAGAACCTTACTATAAGAGCAAAACATAAATAAATTGAATTAAAAACTATCAACATATACAAAATATGGTTGATTTTAAATACTAAATAAAATTAAATTATTAGTGACAGGATATCAATAAGAACATAAATTACTATGTGATGGTGTATTTGCAATACCTTACTTAAAATTTTTGTGATTAAATTGGTTTCTTCAAATGTAATTTAGGAATTACACTGAAGAAACAGATGATGATGATTCAACAGATATAGTTAACAGCGATTTCAAAATGAACGGCGATTGTCAAAGAACTTGCAGACAACGGTTTAAAGGTGTTGAACATTTTTTGAGAAGGGTCGCCTTTAATTTAGGCAACATGGCGTCACAAACTGAAGTGAAAATAATCTCATCGACGTGACAGATCTTCAACAGAAAATAATAAGCTTAGAGAAACAGCTGTGCGAAGCCCAGGAACAGATATGCAAGGGGAGAAATGTTGTCGCCATACATTGCGACAAATGCTCTTCAAGAGAAAAGAGATCTACCGTATCTTTTATTCCTGCGATACCATGTGAAGTAATAAAAGCTTCTAAATTAGACTTATGTGCTAGTTCTAACAATATCGCCCACAAAACTCATTTAGTAATGGAGCGTTACAAAAACATTCTCAACACCAGAATTAAGAAAAAAAAAATAAAGGAAAGGCGAATATAAACTCATCTCGAATACTAGAGGGCCGTCGTGGCGCATGTGCGTAAGCGTCTGCCTGTAAACGCGACGGTTTGTGGGTTCGATTCCCACTCGGGGAAGATGGATTTTTCTAATTCCATTTTCTTCGCTCTGGAAACTAGGCAAAGCGCGGCGTTGAGTTCCGCCACTCAACACGCAATGCCTCGAAAAATGGTGGAAAGTGGGGACAGACAAAAACAGGAACTAAGCAACGGAGTGTCTTAACACTAAGTTCATTCATAGTTCCTGCAGTTCCCTCTGCCTACCCTGCAATATGCGGGATAAAGCGTGAAGCTAAAAAAAAAAAACAAAAAAAAAATCTCGAGTACTACACACACTCACGCTAGCATGAGCAAAATTTAATTTAATCATTTGTTTTGAAATATAATTTAATATTTTTTTTGTCACTGTTTTTGATGTTTTAATATGTATAGAGTTATAATCTATATCTTAAGAATGTGGGCGCTGACACTGCGCTGCAGTTTTTTTTAACTTTAGCGTCAACGTTCTTTCTCTTAAAGTTACTGCTTTGAAATAATAAATAATGAAGTAATCATTCTAATTAGTATAATAAGAATATAATAATGAATCCTATAAGATATTTCAGCTATCCCCAATCAAGGAGAGGCAAAAACCTGACATAACTGTAATTTGGTAAATGTTCCTATGCTCAGAGAGTACCGTAGAGGTAGTAACAAAAAATTACGATCTAACTTCCACCCATTAATCACAAAGCTTACCGACACGTCCGATGTCAGTAATTAGGTGAAAATTCCCTTTAATCAATTGAAATCTTACCACAAAGGTGAGTCCTAATATCCAAATAAAGTTTATTTTTTTCAAACAGTTCTTTTCCTTGGCGTCTTTTCTTTGGTCTTGTGGTTTATTTATTTTTAATGTTATAATTGATTTTAAAATTTTATTAAAATCATTTTGTCGGATCAATAGTTGACATTTCGAATAGTTCGCATTTGGTCAAAAAGTGACAAGTGTGTCATACAAACTTATATGCGGTTATTCAGACAAAGAGTTTGAATTAAAATTATATTTTAATACGTATAACGTATTAAAATATAATTTTAATACTTATACGTTTACTTATACGTATTTGTATTTGAGTTGTGCAAAGTCGATTTAAAATTTTCAGTTGATATATCAAAAATATATGTACATATATATTTTTAATAATTTAAGGATATCATTAATTTGGTTGCATCATCAGAATGCGAGTTGCAGGCATTGGTCACCATTCTGAAAGACGTTTTGAAACTAAATAACTAAGCCCTCAATGCAAGTAAGACAAAGGTGTATCGTTGTTGAAAGAGACAGGAAGTACGACGCAAGATTTTTGTGAATGGAGGAAATTTATTAGACAAGTGAATGAAGTATATACTTGGTAATTATGAAGTAGAGATGGTAGATACAAAATGGATAGGAAAGACGTGTTTGCTGCGGTAAAAATGAACGGTGACTTAGCTGCGTTGTGTAAGACGGCAAGATGTCAACGTTGCTTCACGTTTTGGCCGTACACAATGCATTCTGGTTCCGACGCCTGTTATATGGCTGTAAATTGTGTGATATTACAGAAGAAGAATGAAATACAGATGAATGCTGTGAGGGCGATCTCTTCAAAGAAATTTAGAGTCCACCTAGCGGACTGAATTCGGCAACGGAAGAAGGACACGGATGATAGGTACCAGAGAGAATGGCCAGTAAGATAAGCAGATGTTGAGGCACTCGAAAGAATAAATTACGAAAAATGGTAAAAAAGATATACACGCAAAAGTGAGTGGTTAATACAGGTAAGGGGAGACTAGGTTGACTTTCGAACATACAGTGTCGAAGATCATTGCAGGACGGTCAAAACGCATGACTCCCCGGGGAGCATGTATGACGAGGTTAATGAATGGTCGAGGGCGAAAGAGGTATCGGACCGCAGCGTTTGGCGCTACCATTCTCTCTGACTACCCCGCTGGGGATTGAAGCGTTAATCTCTGTATATTCTGTATTAAACTCATTCCTCTTTAAACGGCCTTGCTATTACCATTTTAAAATAGTAATTTCCACTCAAATGAATTTGTTAGTTTAATGACATTTTTTTAATTATTTACAATATGAGACTTACTGAAGGAAGTAACTATGTGACTGTTTCAATCATTATTGTTATCTATAAGGTATTAATGGAACAAATCTCGCTAAATATCACAATACACACTTAGAGCGAAACTTTACCTGTACCAAATTACAACAAAACTTGACTACTCAAACCTTGTACAAAACAAGAGGTATAATATAATTAATATTTTAAAATCTAACACAAGTACAGGAGTGTTGGGGTTACAGTAAATCAATAAAAATATATAAAAAATGTAAATAAGTAAAAATGTAAGTCCCTGTAACAAATAATCTATAAGTAGGAAGTATTTTTCCAGATAATCTTTACATTGCACGAGTAGCTCCAATACATAAATTCGGAACACAATCAGACCCTGGGAATATCGACCGATTTCGGTGTTACCCGTTTTTTCAAAAATATTTGAAAAATCATTCATATCGCTTAAGTCAATTTTAAACGCTATAAACTTGTCTAGTCACAAGCTACGGTTTTCTTCCGAAACAGGAAACGCTTCGGCTACAATTGATCTCATCACTAAATAAAAAATACATGATAGCAAAAATATTGTAGTAGGTTGAGTGATCTAAAAAAAGCGTTTGACACGTTTTTCACATTCTATTCTATCTTTCTTCTTCGTCTGCTCGCCTGTAGCCCGTTACGCGCGTCGGCTTTCCCAATCATGCGACGCCATTTGTCATCGTTCTTGAGTCCGGTGAATCCCAACACCTTTTCCCTCCCTTTCCCTTTGGGACATTTGTCATCCAAGTGTTTGGGGCCTTCCTCTACCCTCTTTTTGTACCGATAGATGGCACTTCCTTGAACCACGGATCGTCTGTTCTTCTCATACCGTGGCCGTACATCTTAATCTAGCCTCAGAAATTTTTTGGACTATGGGGCAACTTGAACTTCCCCTTAATATATTCCATTTGCACACCTTGTCTTAAGAGTATACTCGTCCCGACCATCGCAACATACCATTCTGTCGTGTACAGTTTTTGTTCATGGGCCTTTATTGTCGGCCCATACTCACACACCAGAGTAAAGTAGTCTTACTGCGTTTTGTTGTAAAATTTTTTTTTTCCCTCGTCCTGATAGGCATTTTGTGTCGCATAGGACTTCCGGTTAGCGTTTCGCCACTTGTTCCATCCAGATGTTTCCTGGTGTAGAATATCTGCTTCAATTGTCCCATATCGAGATAAATGAGGCCCGGTACTTAAAGGTTTTGCTTGTGAAGTTACGTCGTCAAGTTTACTGGTAGCACATGAATGGAATTTTGTTTGGTCGAAGTTACAGATCATACTTCGATTTTGGTTCTACTGATGCGCATTCTCTCTCCTCGCATTGTTAAGGTGTTCTGAAGTTCTTGTAGTTATCGATATCAGGCTATCATATAATAGATTCCATGTTGTTTGGTTTTTTTTTATACATTAGCTGGTAGTAATTTCATACTACGTTGAAAGTAACGGACTTAATGGCTTGCTTGTGAACCCTCTTTAGAGTAAAGCTCTCTGAAAGGCCCCGCTGGGCTTCTTACCTCATTTGCCACCTTTGTATACAGTTCCTTACTAAGTCGGACATAACATAACCTTCAGTGACCCCATGTGCTCTTAAGGCTTGCCATATATGGGTCTTGGTTCCAAGATCGAAGGCCTTTTTTAAGATCTCTAAATACCGATTACAGGTCTCCTAATGTTCACGCGGCTTTCTCCATCACTAAGCTAATCGCAATGAATTGCATCCAAGTTTCACATTCTATATTATTACACAAAAATATAGAAAATTGGATAGCTGGGAACCGTCAAGAATTGAAAATAGAATAATTTTTCACGAAGTAACCAGCTTCCAATCCATGTGGAATACCACAAGGTCCATACGCGCCTTTACACTTGTTTGATATTATTTAATGACATTGATCACTTGCAGTGGTGGAGAAATAACATTGTATTCGCACGATACTTGTTGATTTTTTTTTTAAAGTCATTCAATTACTGTTATTGAACAGCTCAAAAGCTTTAAATATCCTTAACGAATGCTACAATACACTTTACTTACTTTAAAACGTCTCAAAACCTCTATATATTTATATGGGCCCGATATAGGCCCTCTAGGCCTTTACACTTTTTTGATATTTATTATGACATTGATCCACTTGCCATGAGTGGAGAAATAACATGTATGCGCACGATACTTGTTTATTTGGATTTTGTAAAGTCATTCACTATAATCCGGTTATTGAACGCTCACGATTTAATATCCCTTAACGAATGGCTACAGATACAATTTACTTACTTTAACATCTCAAAACCTCATATATGATTTATCGGCGAAAATAAATCTATTTCTTAATTCCTTCCATACGAATTGATAAAAAATACTGAGATTATTTTAGATAAAAATTAAAGTTGAAACTCAGATAAATTCTATACATTCCACAAACGTAACGTCGATACTGAGCTTTACGTAAATCTCACGTGATCCCTTGAGTGTGAAACCTTATTCAACTTAAATTAGTTACACCAATATTAAAAGATCTTATAGAACTATGGGGCAACTGCGTCTAAACCACAAAACATGTTCATGTCTCTCAAAATAAACTTAATCAAGGTCGTTTTTCATATGATTATTTTCGCCTAATTAATTTATATAAGTGTCACTGCAGTCACGCTAGTATGTCACTGTTTTGTTCTGGAAGACCGAGACACAAATATACCTCCTACGATCCGGGACTAAAATTGCCGGTTAAGCATTGCTGTAGTTTCCGCGGCGGCACCTTGTTAAATTTCTCGGTAAGAAAATAGATACAAAGGCCGGAACCTCCATCTTTTAGATGTCCTAGTCGCAGCTTCTTATTACGGATCTTGAAAAGGTAGACCATCAACCTATAAATAATGTCAAGAAAGCTTGATTTACGACAAGTTTCTAACAGCACGTCCCTGATTGGCCCTTTCCTCGTATTGATTTTAATAAAACCCTCTGCAAAGTGATGCAGGCTCATAAAGAGCTGACGTTTTTGCTTTGGCTAGCGCATTCGGCGACACCTCACCTTATTAGAGACAAACTAAATTTTGGTTGAGATTAAAAGAACCATCGGAGCTCTATAAACACTAAGAGTCGCCAAAACACATATCTGGAAAATCATCGGGATGAGATTGTTTTACCCTACCTCCCTTCCAAGAGACAAAGTTCCCCCTAGCTCGAGTCAAGACTTAATTCCATAAGCACTTTATTATAGGAGCACAATCTAGTAAAGTAGGGTTAGGCTCAAAGAGGAAGATCAAGACCTAACATAATAAAACTTTCATTCGGCAAGACGAGACGACAAATTATGCTAACTATTGGAGAATTCGGTATCCCTTGAGCTTTAAATGGCGCACCACCTAATTCACGACTGTTCTTCCAGCCCTCTTAAAAATTCTATCTACCTAAATGCGTTCCAATGACTCTTACCTGATCAAAGTAATTAGTGAGATTGGGGTAATGCTACTGATAAATCTTGTTTACTTCTGTAAGGCAGTGGGACAGCTAAACATATGCTGGTGGTGTGTAGGGTACACTTGATAGTGTCCATTATTACTCGCGGCGCGGCGCCATGACAAAAGGTATGGAAATATACGTGAAGCCGTTAGGTCTTTCAGTAGCAAAGCACAGCGAACATAACAACAGCAACCTCATACGTCTTTTGAAGAGGTTCTCATTAAAAACCTATACAAATCCTTTCTCCATATAGATCAGGTCTGATTGGACACTTTGATGGCCACTATGAAAAACAGTATAAAATCCATGGGATATTTTGTGTTTCGTCATCCATACCGGATTATTTTTTCTAGTATTCCGAAGCCTAAAACGCGGTAGTTACTGGTAGCAAACTTACAGTTTCCGTGGAACCATACCCGAAACGTCATTACCTTAACTCAATAAGTATTTCGATCTTACAAACGAACTGATAGAATAGGTTTATAGCTAACTTATATGGCGGTTGAAGTAGGAGCGAGAGGTATACAGCGCAAATCTCTCTATCGTTATAAAGATCTCGTCCTGTGAGAACTATCACTATCACAAATTCATTTCTAGAACGCACTTCGAAGGCGCGTTGTAGAAATCAGTCATATTTGGTTAGGTAGTGGGGCCCCTTTAAACCTACACTTGGGTCGCAATTCCCAGCGCTGCTTGAGCTCCTCCTTCCTACAACACGATGGGCCCGGCACCCGCACGGTGAATCCATGGAACCCTAGTTGTTTTCTTCTCACCTAAATTTTATCTATTAAACAAATTTATAAATATAAATTATGTATACTGATTCGTAAATACAACACTTTACTCATTCACAAATTACGTTAAAACCAAAACCCCTTCCTTACCACACAAGGGAACAGACATGAACTAGAAACACTAAAAACTCGAACCAAGTACGCATAAAAACTATCTCATTTGAAGCGCTTACTGTAACTCTTTGCATCTAAAAATTTGGTTTATTTAAGTATTAGAATTCAAATATCAAAACCGATAAGACTTTTATAGCTTCCCCCAGTGCATCTCGGGCTACCGATATGCAGAGTCACACAGGTAAACTCTTGCCCGACTTCCGCCTTTGAAAAGTTATGAGTTGAGGGCGGAACTTAATACGCTGCTTTTGGCCTGAGAAAATAATGAAAATATTTATCCTCCATTCGGAATTAAACTCAGATACTCCCCACGCTGGCCGTAATAAACACTACATTTCACCTTTCCACTAAAAAAATATAAATCGCTGACCGCAGCATCGAGCAACTGATAGGTTTTTAAGGCATACTGATATTGTAAAATAATTCTTTATTATTTAACATATTTGTTTAAAAACGAGAGAATATTGTGCTAAAATATTTTGCTCTATGAATGAATGAATATGAATTTTAATAGCAGAAGATAGTTCAGTCCAGGATTTTTTATATTCCGTTTATTATCTATGTCGACAGATACGATAATAGATTAATAAGTCGCTCAATTATCTAAATATAGTATCGGGGCAAACGCGTGACGTCAGTTGTGTTCGGGCAATGGCGGCGCGTGGACAAGTCGCACGGAAGTGTGGATTGTCGATCGGACACTAGCTTTAGGACATGATCATGAGCCGTTCCGAACTGTCGGTGTGCTACTTACATAGTGTTCACAATATTATTATTTATTTGTATAAATATAAAGTGCACTACCCTCGATCACATTATTTACTACAAAGTAATATCGACCGACCCTCACCACTGACGGCTTACATCGCTTGGCCAGCGCTGGCTAACGTCATCATAAGTGGGATCTGAGCCGGTGCATCTACTGGCGCAATACCCGAGGTTCAGAAGAGAAATATGAATCAAAGATTGAAGCAATCAAACACCAGTATTGAAGGAATAAATGATATGGGTGACGCATATTACTGTCGAGTTCACCCATAGCAGCCAGAATGCTGCTCCACGTGCTGGTGTGCCCCATTGATACTGTGTTATGAACGTCCCTCTAAAGTGCATAGCTCTCACAAGGCATTGCAGGCAGCGCCCTCGTCGTAGCTCTCACATATCTCTCAGGAGTAGTACCTGGCAATACTTTTGTGACCTCTTTCTCGCACGTTGACGAGTCCACGGAAACATTTCTGACGCTATCAGCTTATGAGACTCACTGTTTGGGCCCACGAGATTGGAAGGCCTCATATTGTCCCAGTTTGAAATATCCCAAGTAAAAAATTACTTGCAAAAGTGAAGCAATTGCAGTTTAAAAAGCGAAAATAACGATTGAAACAATAATCGGTCGGACAGACGGACGAATGAAGGTGGAACGCTTCAATCGTGGAAATGCTTGTGCACACCTCAGGTGTCACACACTTGTGGTAAACCAAAACGGTTTGCTGTTAATCTAAATTCGTGAACCAACTGTGTCTTCTGGCAATAACAGACACCAACGTCGACGTTCCCTCTTAATCAGTGAACAAGTAATTTGTTTTCGTTGCGGCGGCGAAAGCGGTCTCCATAGCACCAATTGTCCTTATTGTATAACCAATTTTTTCATTTATACAGTTTTTAAACACGCCACGTTGAATTTCCTTATGGATGACATGGAAATTTTATAGTAGCGAACAACATCGGCTGTAAAATTACTATTTCTATCTTACTATCCTTCTTTCATTTTTCTTCATAGGAGACGTGAAATTTGTTGAGCAGGATGGCAATCCCTTCTCTTCTTTTAATATCCATTAAGCAGTTTTCATGAACACATGTAGCCTTCAGCTGTACGCCTGTGTAATATCTCCTAATGAGACAAATCACAGTGTAGGTCCGCAACTGATTTTGTTGAATTCATACTCTTCGCGCAGGAAATGAGAAGCGCTTAGCTATCAGCTTCGACCCTAGAAACAAAACCAATCGAAATACCCTATTTTAGTAATCAAATTTCCATATATTAGATGATAACTCTTAATAGCACACCAAGTAGTAACATGTTAAAAAAAAAAAAAAAAATTTTACGTCACGTGGACTACTTTTCTTGCGTTTTACGTTGCCATGCTGACGTTCCTCTTGGAATTTTTTTAGCGCGGAAACAAAACACTGTGCCACTCTGACCCGCGCGCGATCGTGACTGAATTGCCTCTCGAGTTTTACGCACAATAAAACATAATGCACGTACAGAAACCTTACAACATTCCTAGGCAAACGGACTTCGTGACATTAGAATACTATAACGCAGACGCGTACACTTCGCCCTCAGTGGTGTGCTGCATAGCAAGCGGAAGGGGTGTCAGTACGGAGACCACAACAATTTAAGTGTCCGTCTATTTTATTTTGATTCCGTTCCGAATGCTCTCTTGTCCCCAACGTTCTCCGCAAATTCATAGAAAGCGCACATCATCGATAGTCATAAACAAGTATAGGTTATGCTAACCTAGAATGTACTAAACGAATTATTTGTGACGTTCAATTGATGTATCGGTTGTCCGATTTTATTTCATTTTCTCTCAACGTTTATTTACGATTGATATTATGATAGGCTGAGATACTATCGAAAGGGTTCAGTGTTAGTAGACCGCGAACAAATTTTCAAATCTCAAAGTGCATACGAAACATTGTAATTTAAATGGTACCCTCGTGAAATAATTACCCTTGGTGGATATTGACGTTTCGTCGAACACAAGTTATTAATTGTTGATATGTTTTAACTTGTTCGTCCAGCTATCTTATTTACGATTTTAATGACACGCGTACAACGGTGAACTTCTTACTAGTTTCATGATCCAATTTAACCGTAACACCGCCGGCTACGTTACCGGCTGATCGCGGAAGAAAGGCAATCTAGTCGTGAGCACATTAGAAGAATTCTGCTGCGAATATAATTCGATAAGTGATTCACCGTTTGCGATTTCCAGCTTTTTAGTTAAAAATCGTGATGTTTTCAGAAAGGATGTGTATCGATTCTAGTGAGTCAAACTAGTAATCCTGTCTACATTTCTTTGCCACTTATATCGACAGGTAGCGCGTGTATATTGTGCTCAATATTTTCCAAAATTAGATTGGGCCTTCAGATTTTTATTTTAATGTTCCTCAAATCTAGAATCTATACCGCGTACTGCGTTTATAACCCCGGCGGTCTAATGACTATTTAACTATGCCCTTCGATCATTGTAAAGCTTAATCAGTTTTTCAAAGTACCATAGTTAAAGCTTTAGGAGATTTTAGCGAATACATGAGTCATAGTGTTGTTGATGAAATTTTGATAATATCCGAGACTCTTGAGGAGAGTATCGAGTATTTACAAAAATTAACTAATGCCGGTTTTCATTATTCAGCAAGTGTTTGTACATGTAGATGCGAAATCATAGACCGAATAAGATACAAGTTCAATTGGCTATAGTAGCCTCGCATACAATACACATAGACCGACGGGGGGAAACCTAAGTGCCAATAGCGATCATCAAATGAATACGTTTCGCTTCGGCCTTTTCCGATACTTCACTAATAGGTCCTAACTATTTCAAGTTGGTTATATTGATTCTAAGTGAGTAATAAAGCTGTAAGAGATTGTATAGCCCTATTTGAAACCCCGACTAAATATCGCGGACCAAGGTCGATGTTTGACTAGTAAATGATTTAAAGAGTTCTGTTATAATAATAAAATTAATTGACATTTGATCGTAACCGGCTCCTCGAGTGTAAATAGGCCAGTAAGAACGTATTGTGTTTGTTTATTGAACGTATTATGTTTATTATTATGTACAGTTTAAAAGTCGATAAACTCAAAAATCGTCTGGCATAATCGCTTGTGCAGTCAATATCGACAACACAACGACAAACGCTAGTCCACAAGAACTAGGATCACGGCTTGTAATCCAAAATACAATGGAACCGGTTAAAGGTCGTTTGAAAATTGCTTGAAAACAATCGCTATTTGTTAAAGCCTTGGTCGGGTAATAGAATTTATAAGTATGCTCACGATCGGCTATGAAAGATTCCTCATACTGATTTACCCTGCTGAAGTAATTTTGTTTGATGAGAGTGATGGTATATTCCACCAGTATATATGCACAATCATGGTTATTTGGTCCGCACTGCACGCACGAGTCCTGTAGTCGTACTAGCACTCTCCTAGGGTTGTTCGGGCGCGATGAGCAGCTATGGTGTGGCCGGAGACAGAGTGTCGTATGAGGCTATTATTTGATCAGTCATGCATTGGACCTGGGACTCGTGGAGTTAGATGAAGTTGTTGGTCAGTATCACATGGGTGATGCGATATGGGTGCCAATATAGTTTGTCACCAGCTGCTGACTCAGCAGCTAGTGACAACTTATATGGCCGTGCCATGAGCGTTTTGTAGTGATCTACTAAATAAAAGATTTTTATACCATATTATTTTGTCTTTTTTTTAGCTTTACGTTTTTTGTATCCTGTACATACCAGGTTCGGCAGCATGAACTGCAGTAACCATAGGAACCTAGATAAAGACACTCGTTGCTTAGTCCCTGCTTTCCTCCGCCCCCGTTTTTTCTCCGCTTTTTTTTTTTGCTAAATATTGCTGTTTGAGTGTGGCACTCATTTGCGCTTTGTTGCCAGAGCAAAAAAAAATGGATAGAAAAAATCCCATCTTCCCCGAGTGGGAATCAAACCAAAATCTCGCCTTACAGGCAGACTTTGCGCCTCTGCGCCACGCGATCCGTCTTCTTCTTACCATAGTAATTTTTAGAATTTTGTTTTGAAATGCGAAACTCAACGTCGGACTTAAGTTTACTAGATTATATTCGACTACGACGATTAATACCATATATTATCCTCGAAATACTGTATCTGTACCCTTTACTTATTTTTTTTTATCTAGGGGATAATTAGAGAAACCTATAAAAATTATATTTCACCATCTTTCATATCCTCTGTCACGTTCTCTGTTATCCAGTTGTAGTTGAACAATGTGTTAGTTTATTTCCCATATATTATCACAGATCTTAGCCTGATCAAGGGTGATCTTTGCACTAACACAATAATTTCCAGAGGCAGTATATAGTTAAGAGTAATAAAAATGGTTGAAGTTTACATGTTCACTGATGCGTCAATCTGTCAAAGTAGACTGTGTTGGTGCAGTTTGCTGGAGTCCCCAAATTCAAAAACTATTTTACCGTTAAATGGCCCCCCGAGTCTTCAGTGTTTAACAGGTGTGGTGTTGCCTTTAATTAGACGTTTTCTGGCTCGCAGATCCATAATGTTAAACAAACTTTATTTTAAGCTACCTTATGGCTTAAAGGGTAACCCGTTTCAAAGTAAATTAAGACTCAATCAATTATTTTAGGATTCGTGCAAAATTATACTGTCTCAAGGTTGGATATTGCCTGATATGGTCCCAGCGCATCTGGTATCAGTGGGAATGACTCTGCAGAACTTTTGTGCTAAATTAGCTGTCTCAGTGGAATATTTTGTTAATTCGGTCATGGATCTGTTGGCTCTTACAAGAACTCATTTGGTATAAGTCCAAGTCTAAATACTAGTTAATATTACGCATTTTCTTCAACCTGATAATCCAAAGGGTCCTTGTTTTTACTCTCAAACTTCGACAAAACATAAACTATTTTCCACAATTTGTCGTTACAACTTGGACTTATTCATCTGGCCAAGATAGGTCAGGGACCCATTCACTGTGTGAATGTGGCTTAGACGACGGTTCTCCTGCCCATATCCTTTTCTCTTGCCCCAAGTTAGCTCGTACCATTTATGATATCCTCCCTTAAATAGGCCACCTTTAATGTTCAATATTTGTTAATGTTTGTGTTTAGTCCTTTATATAATAATATTAAAGTATAAGCTAACATCCATGTAAATGTATTGTTTATTACTAACCCCATTTGTTGTCTGTATATATTGTAGATATCTGTAATTTTGTTATAGGTGAAGGATTTAAATTGGATTTCTTTTTACCGTTCATTGTTGTGTAATGATATCTCCTATTTACCGTTCATTCTCCTTTGTTTGTTCTCCAATCAACGTGACACTGGCGAAGTGAATTGAGTTCAACTGGTACGCTCGAAATAACATAATTAAAGAGAAGAAGAAGACAAGTGCGTTCAACGAAACCAACTCTACTACTTTATGATATTAATATAGAACTATTAATGAATTAAAAAATAAAAGACAGAATTTTTAAAAAAAGTTTCATTTTTATCGTCAAAAATCATTGTCATATTATAATAACTTAATAATAAACAAATTTTTAAATAATTTTAATACAATATAATAATATTTATAAAAGTTAAAACATCAATCTTAATTTGTGGTCATCTAATATTATTAATAAACTTGATTATTTAAATATTGTAATATTTAATTTTAATTTAATAATTTTATTTTTTGAAAGAAAAGTAGTGAGTATCTAACAGTTTTAAAATACAAATACTTAAGCTTAAAATAATATTGTTCATGTATTATTAAGTAACTATCCATATTTATGGCAGTTCCCAGTTAACTTCATCGTCGTATTTTTCATGTTCCTTCAGTGGCTTAAATATAGGAATCCTCGCAATAAAGCCTGTAAGAAAAAAATATAATCTTGAAAAAATTACAGAATCTTGAGCAGCCGCTGACGAGTTAAACGTATAGCCATGGCAACGTGTATGTTATTATCAAAAGTTTATATTTGACAATAGTGTAAAATTACTAAATATTGCCCTTCTGGTCCCCATTACAATAGAAATTGTAGTAGAAAGTATACCAAATTTGCAAGATTTAATTACTTGAAGATACTTGGGGTGTCCTATGTCCACCACTGGGCATATAAAAGCTGAGATTATGCACATACAATGCTTTTTGAAAGTGGTCTTAAGTATTATTATTATGTGAATAAAAAAGAACTACACAACTAACTAACATCTTATATTATTATATTTATAAATTTCAGCACCGCAGCTCATTTCATATACGTATTAGGCATTAAATAAAAATAATACGTAGCTTTTGCAAGCAGTACATATATAATAGATTACAGCATAGCAACGTAGGCAATAAAAACCCAGTGTTTTGTCACTTCTTTGGCCAATTTTAGAGCTTACTCTATGCTTTGCGCCCTTTCTACGGATAGGAATAGGGTGAAATTAAAAAAAATACTTATCAGTACATCAGTACAAGTACACATAAATCTTATTATCATTCTATCGGAAAGCGTTGTATTAGAAAGAAACTCAACAATAATAAGACATTACTACGAGTTATCTGAAAACAATTAACTAGATAGTGCCAGAGGGTGAGCTACGATCATTTGCTTGTAAAGTTATTTAGTTTAGGACAAAAGAAGGACTAAAAAGACAAGATTATAGTAATTAAATTCTTCAGGCAATTCTGTGAAAGATGATTTAAAGAATGATTGAATGAAGCGGAATAAAAAATTTATGAAGCAAAATGGGTATGATTTTAAAAATATTGAAGTAAAAATTGGTAAATAGAGTGTTGTATCACAATATTTTATTTTCGATATTTGAAACAGCATCTTGGCTTCACTATTACGTGGGCCGTATATAAATGAAATACTTTAGAATATTTTAGGTTATTTTATATTTTTATCAATTAATGTTAAGTATTGTATTGTAAGTTGTAGGCAAAGGGTGTTAAGGCACTCTACTCGCTAATCCACCTTTCCTAAACGTAAAAGCGTAGCGGCACTATGTCATATTAAAATCAGAAAATCAGACCGTCGTGGCGCAGAGGCGCAACGTCTGCCTGTAACGCGACGGTTACTGGGTTCGATTCCCAGTCGGAGAAGATGGATTTTTCTATTTCCATTTTCTTCGCTCTGGCATCTAAGGCAAAGCGCGACGTTGAGTTCCGCCACTCAACACGCAATGCCTCGAAAACGGCGGAAAGCGGGGACGGAGTAAGCAGGGATTAAGTAACGGAGTGTCTTAACACTAGGTTCGTATGGTTCCTGCAGTTCCCTCTGCCTACCCTGCCATGTGCGGATAAAAAGCGTGAAGCTAAAAAATAAAAAAATAAAACAAAATCAGACCAAAATGAGTTAAAGAAAATAGTTTAGTTTTCCGAATGGTAATTGAAGCAACAGCCCTCGCTTATGATAAGAACTAAGTTACTTACTAAACTTACCAGTTATTATGCCACCAACAATAGATATAGCCAAGGTTCCGAGCAGAGCATACAACTGGTTAAGTGCTTGTTTCGCCGAAACGTTCTTAAAAAGAATTATATTTTTTTGTAAAGTTTGTAAAATATTTACAAAGTAATGTTTTTAACTGTACCTACAATTCTAGAGAATACTTGTTTTTATGATTGGTACAATATAGAGAATACTTATTTTTATGATTTTTAAAGTGTTAATCCACACTGAGGATAGAGAAAATTTCCAAAAAATTAACTAATTTTTACTTAAGAGGTTTCAAAAGTAATCAAGATTATGAAAATGTTTTTTTTATAATACAATACAGTAAAAGCTTGTTATTAAAAAAATTACAAGTAATGCGATTTACTTAATCTTCTGCTTTTCCGTTCGTTTGCATCAGATGACATGTGCTAATGTAGGGTTATAAAAAAAACCCATAATATATTTTTTATATGAAAAGTGTATGTAAATTTTCATAAATAATTTTTACTATGTTTCAGAAAGTAAACAAATACATTTCATATTAACGGTCAGTATCTACATACAAAATTTTCTTACTCTTTCTTTTCTTAAGTTTCACGCTGCTTCATATCTAGGTAGAAGAGTGTACCTTACCTAGAGATTACCTAAAACGAACTATGAGGCACTTCCCCATTTTCTGCCATTAGACAAGCCAGGTCAGTAGCGAAAATTAGAGACATTCACTACAATTTACTTAACCTACAAAACATACGTAATACAACATATTATATATAACTTACTTCGTCAGTCCCAAATATATTAACGTAGTCTTTACCATACTCGTCCAGTGTAGCGAAATAAGTAAAAGGTATAGACAATAAACCTGAGAATATTCCAGGCATTCCGTGCAAATTATTCACGCCACAGGTGTCTGGTATACCCAAATCAGTTAATAATGGCTGAAATTACATATATATTACTAGTTTATGGTTTACAATTTATGATAGGAGCACAATTTAGTAAAGTAGGGTTAGGATTGAAGAGGAAAGTCCAAGACACAGACCTAATAAAACTCTTTTTATTCGGCAAGACGAAAACAATAAGTATAAGGTGCACGCAGTGGGCTTAGAAATGAAAAATAAGTGGCTAACTATAGAAGAATTCTGTATCCCTTTAGCTTTAAAATGGCTCATCCCAATTCACGACAGGTCTTTACCACTAATAAATTTTTTTTAATAATGTGTGAACAAGAAAAAAAAAAAAAAGAAGCATATATTTGTAACATACAATGAGGATATTATTATTGTGGTAATTTTGTAAGTGAAACTGTACGTATTTGATTTTAAAGTTCTTTTTCCTTTGATTTGCAAGTCAACGTGACGATACTTACTACAAAATATTAATTTTATATTTTCTTAAATCAAGATTTATACTTCTGTATTTATATGTGTGTTTGTTTACATGCACATATACATGTATGTGTAGGTATTTTAATAATTTCCTTTATTTTCTTTTTTCTTTTTTTTTTTTATGTAGTGTTACTGTTTTTTTTTTTTTTTTTTTTTTAATATTAAACTAGTGTATAAAACACAAACTTCTATTAATAGACAGTACGCATATTTATTGTGATAATTCATAGACATATATACATTATTGTTAGCTTCTTTGAGTTGCCAGTGAATGTGAGTTGGAATTTTCATTTTTTTATTTTTTTTTGTTGTTAAACAATAATACATATATATTTACATTTATATATTTATTTATATTTATATATTTATATATTTTTATTATATATTTTCTATATTATTATTATTATTTTCTTTTAGTATTTTCTTTTTCATATATTTTAGCGATTATTTCTTTATTTATACATTTGTGTTTGTATTTTTGTTTGTATTTTATTTATTATTATTCTCATTATCATATAATGTTGGATAATGAGGCTTTCAATGATAATTATTTTTCTTGTTCTTCTTCTGAAAGCTTTCATAGTGTAACAACTGACGATAGTTTATATGACAACAGCAGCTTGTTATTGGATCATAAACTTCGATCTATATTCAGTGGGAAATCTTGCTTGAACCTAGTGCATATCAATGCTCAAAGCGTACCAGCTCATCACACAGACCTTCTGACGTCGTTTAACAACGTTCCGGTGGATTGTATCTTGGTCTCGGAGTCATGGCTTAAGCCCTCCCTATCATCTGCTCTTTATTATCTTCCCAATTATACTCTTATTAGAAATGATCGCATTAATAAAAGAGGTGGTGGAATTTGTATTTACCTTAATTCTAGTATCACATACAAAATAATTCAGCAATCGCCTAACGAATACTCGGCTAACTTAGAATATCTTTTTATTGAAATAAGCTGTCGCCATGTTAATATACTTCTCGGTGTTGTTTACAGTCCTTCCATGAATATTAATTATTTCCAAAACTTTGAGATACTGCTTGAGGGTCTCATCTCCTCTTATGATCACACGATCATAATGGGTGACTTGAATACATGTCTCTTAAAACAGGACTCCAGAGCTAGAAGGTTGCAATCCCTTATGTCCTCTTTCAACTTATCTATTCTCAGTCTTTCTGAAACGCATTTTCCTCCTAGTTCAGACCCCTCTTTGTTGGATATTATTGTAGTTTCCAAACCTGAATTTGTACGGATACATGGTCAGCTAACCGCTCCATTCTCATACCATGACCTTCTGTTTCTAAGTTATAATTTATCGCTACCTAAACAAAAGGGAAAAATTTTAATGCGCCGTAACTTTAAGCTTATTGACCATGAGTTGCTTACTGCCGACGCCTCGTTAATAGATTGGTCTTCTTTATTTGCGTCTTCCGATTTAGATGAAAAGGTTGCCATTTTTAGCAATAACCTTTTATCTCTATTTGACGCCCACGCACCACTAAAGCCAATTCGAGCAAAACGTGCACCTCCCCCATGGCTATCCTCGTCAATTAAAAAAATGATGCGGAGTCGTGATAAAGCTAAAAGGAAATGTAAAAAGTACCCGAGTGCTGAGAATGTTGCCGCCTATAAAAAATTGCGTAATAGGTGCAATAGGTTGTGCAGAGATGCAAAGCGTCGTTACATAATTTCCTGTGTAGATAGTTACTCTCCTTCTCAATCATGGAGATTTTACAAATCCTTGGGCGTGGGCAAGTCTCGTAATATTTCTTATCAGTCCATTGATTTGAATAGTTTAAACAATTACTTTTCTACTTCTGCCACACCCATAACCAATTCTAATAAGGCTTTATGTTTACAAAAAATATCTCTTTCTGCTCAGCCTATCTGTGACCCTTTTGTCTTCCACGAAGTGTCAGCAGAGGATGTTAGGAAGAACATTATATCTATTTCTTCTAAAGCGGCTGGAAGTGATAAAATATGTCGTGATATGTTGATGTTATTGTTAGATCTTCTAACTCCCATTATTACTCACATTTTAAATTTCTCGTTTACGTCTAGTTCTTTTCCTATAGCCTGGAAAAAAGCTCATGTCCTTCCTTTACCTAAAAAACCAAATCCTACGCATTTGTCTCACTTTCGACCTATTTCGATTCTACCTGTTCTATCTAAGCTTCTTGAGAAATCAGCATTTCAACAGTTTTCTAAACATTTGTTTCAAAATAATTTGTTAAGTTCCTTTCAATCTGGTTTTCGGCCTTTACACAGTACTAGTTCGGCACTAATTAAGGTGACTGAGGATATCAGATTTGCGATGGATAGTAAAAAAATGACTATTCTTATTTTACTAGCCTTTAGCAATGCATTTAATTCAGTGGATTTTACTGTATTACTTGGCATCCTTTCCACGCTTAACATCTCTCCTGCCGCTACAGAATGGTTTAGATCTTACCTTCAGGATCGTAAGCAAAGAATTTACACCGGAGAACTTTATTCTGACTGGGCTAATTTATTGACTGGTGTACCTCAAGGCGGCATTCTCTCTCCTCTACTTTTCTCCATTTTCATAAATTATATTACGAAAAATTTAACTTGTAATTACCATCTTTATGCAGACGACCTGCAGATTTATAGACACACTACTTTGGTTGATTTGAAGTCAACAATTCAAAACATAAACTCTGACCTCGCCCTTATTAGTGAATGGGCAAATAGCGTCGGACTCCTGATTAATCCCTCTAAGTCTCAAGCGTTGATAATAGGAAGTAGACAATTACGTAGTAGAGTTGATTTAAATAGCTTGCCTTGCATAAAATTAAACGGAATAATAATACCCTTATCTGATTCAGCTAGAAATTTGGGCCTTATAATTGATAGCAATTTATCGTGGTCATCTCATATTAATGAAATCAACAAACGTGTACACTATTCCCTGCATTCTCTAAAACGACTCCAAAACTTCTTACCAGTCCGCACTATAACTATTCTTGCGCAAGCTTTACTTTTACCACTTATAGACTATGCGGATATTTGTTATCTTGATGCAAATGAAGAAAATCTTGACAAGCTTGATCGACTTCAGAATATGTGTATTCGATTTATCTTTGGCTTGCACAAATATGACCACAGTGTCCACTTTCCGTCGACAACTGAATTGGCTTCCTGTGCGTTGGCGCCGAAAACTGCATAGCCTCTCTGCTCTTTTTAATATTTTAAGTTCATCTTCTCCTGCATATTTAAGAGAGCGTTTTCAGCTGGCTCTCACAAGCGACAGGCCTGTGCGCTCCTGTGTTGCTCATAGAAAGCTTGAATTTCCATCGTTTAACACGTGTTTTTACGAAAAGTCATTTACGGTCCAAGCTGTACGATTATGGAACTCGCTCCCTAATTCTATCCTAGTTGGTAATCCGTGTTTAAACACTTTCAAATTAAGATTAAAAAAACATTTTCTCAAACTTTGTGAATAACTTTTATGAATATACATTATATCCTTGTCATTATCCTTACTTATAATCTTATTTTTTTTTCTCTTATAGGTATTTATGTATATATATGCGTATGTGTATGTATGTATGTGTGTACATGTGTAAAGATTAATATGTATGTATATATGTATAGATTTATTATACTTTTTTAGTAGGTATATATTTTTTTAATGTATTTTATATGTTGATATCTATTTACTTTTTGTATATTTCTATGTAGTGTAACATAAGATACTATTTTTTTTTTATACAGTGTATTTACCGTACCCGTATCTTTTTAAGAAACAATATCTCTCACATTCAAGGGTTTCTGGAAGAGATCTCTTTTAGAGATAAGTCATCCTTTGTACATTTGATTTCCATTCTTACATATTTTATGCATCTTTTGTCTTGTGGTACATAAATAAATAAATAAATAAATAAAATTCTACCTAAATGCGTTCCAAATGACTCTTCCAGATCAAAGTCATTTAGTAAGATGGGTAAAGCTACCGATAAATCTTGCTACATCTAAAGTAGTAAAGAGGCAGTGGGGACAGCTAAAAATTGCTGGTGGGGTATAGGGTACTCTTGGATAGTGGTCAATACTCGCGGCGCCATGACAAAGTTCGTGAAATCATACGTGAAGCCGTTAGTCTTTCAATAGCAAGAGCGCAGAGAAACATAACAACCAGCAAACGCTCAATAGACTTTGTGAAAGTAGGTTCTTATAAAAATCTACACAAAAGCCTTTCTCCATATTAGATCCAGCTCCTGATTGGACACGCCATGGACATGTATAAGAAACAGTATAGAATCCCTGAGCATATTTGTGTTTCGTCATCCAGACTGTTTGTGTTCCGTTATCTCGAAGCCTAAAACTCGTAATACTGGTAGAACTTACAGTTCCGTGGGAAACAAATATCCCGAAAAGTCACCACCTTAAACTCAATAAGAATATCGATCTTACAAACGAACTGACCAGGAATAGGTTTAGAGCTCATTCAAAATTTGGTGAAGTAGTGGGAGGAGCTCGGACGGTTAAGGTGAACTTTAATGCATTTTAAAGGAGCCCTTTAAACCTACACTTGGGTCACAATTCCCAAGTGCTGCTCGGAGCTCCTGTTTCTACAACACAGATATCGATTACAAGAGATTACAATAGCTATATTATATATATTATATAATTTATCCACGAATTATATATATGCGATGATACGAAATATAAGTTACGAAATCCTTCCTCTGTATTCATATCAACACTAATGATGTTACTGCTGAATTTAAAAGCTATTGAGATTGTATTATAAATACGATATTTCGCTTTTGCAGGTAAAAATCTCTACATGTAAAATGTTAAAATAATTATTAAATTGTATTTATTAGTTTTGTTAATCCATTCACCCTGTAGTACAATAGAGTCCAATATATCGAGGATTTTTTATGCAACACAGACTTGTGTGATATAACGAAGTGGTCACAAATAATTCACGATACGTGTATAAGAGCAGAACGTTGCATGTATAAATTTATAGGAAAATTTGAAATAAACTATAATATTTAAGCGTTTGTACACACATTTTTTATTACCAAAACTGTATAGTATGATAAATATTAATATAACCCTTTTAAAATAAGACGGTAAATTGATAACAATGAGAAGAAACTACTTAGCGTTCCATGGATTTACCGTGTAGATACCGGGCTCATCGTGTTTTAGGAAGAGGAGCTCCGAGCTAAGTTTAAAGGGGCCCTTTAAAATGCATTAACAGTCACTTTCACTGTCCGAACTCCTCCCAATACCCAACCAAATTTTAAATGCCACCTTCGAAGTGCATTCTATAAATGAATTTGTGATAGTTCCAGACAAGCCAATATTTTTTAGTATTATATAGAGATTAGTAAAATATAGAGATTTCGCTGTTATACCTCTTGCTCCTACTTCAACCGCATAAAACTCTTAACGTATTCCTGGTCAGTTCGTTTGTAAGATCAAAATACTTATTGAGTTTGAAATGTTGAATTTTCGGGATATTTGTTTCCCACGGAACAGTAAGTTCTACCAGTACTACGCGTTTTAGGCTTCGAAAACAAAGATAAATATCCGGTCTGGATAACGAAACACAAATATCCTCAGAGATTCTATACTGTTTCTCATACGTGTCCACCACTAGTGTCAAATCAGGAGCTGAATCTAATATGGAGAAAGGCATTTTTGTAGGTTTTTTTATAAGAACCTTCTTTCACGAACTCTATTGAGCGTTTGCTGGTTTTTATGTTTCTCTGTGTTCTTGCTACTGAAAGACTAACGGCTTTACGTATGATTTCTAGTGCTTTTCATGGCGCCGCAAGTATTGACCATTATCCACCCCATTATCATGTTTAGGCATCCCCTCTGCCTCTATACAGATGTTGCAAGAATTATCGTTAGGTTTACCCTATCTAACTAAATTACTTTGATGCGGAAGAGTTATTTGGAACGCATTTAAGTAGAATTTTAACATTGTTAGAGACCAGTTTAATTAGGGTGCGGCAAGGTATACAGAATATCCTATAGTTAGCCACACAGTTTGCATTTCTAGGCCCATAGGCGTTCGCATTCTCGTCTTGAAATATATACTAATTAATGTATTTATTACCTTTACTAGTACTAATTAATGTATTTATTGAGGATCGTCGTGGCGCAGAGGCGCAATGTCTGCCTGTAACGCAACGTTTACTGGGTTCGATCCACAGTCGAGGAAGATGGATTTTTCTATTTCCACTTTCTTCGCTCTGGCAAACTAGGCAAAGCGCGGCGTTGAGTTCCGCCACTCAACACGCAATGCCTCAAAAACGGCAGAAAGCGAGGACGGCGAAACCAGAGGCTAAGCAACGGAGTGTCTTAACACTAGGTTCCCACGGTCCCTGCAGTTCCCTCTGCCTACCCTGCCTTGTGCGGGATAAAGCGTGAAGCTTAAAAAAAAAAGAATACAATATTTTGACAGTTCAAAATATTTTATTACCTTTTTGGCTTTAAACATAAATATTATACTTACTGTCAAAAATCTATATCCCATCACACTTAAAAGTCCAGCACTGATCCCAATAGCTGTCGCACCACCAGGTTGGATAACAAATTGCACACTGAGCCAACGGCGACACCACCAGCGAGTGTGGAGTTCTGTATATGCACCATGTCAAACTTTCCTTCCTTGTGACTAACTAATGATGAGCAGATAAATGTTGTTACCTGTAATATTTGTGCAAGTTAAGAAATTGTAATAGCAAATATTAAATATTATAGTGCTAGTAGACTAGCGTGATTTCGCAACTAACTATACTACTAACAGATCCGCAAACAGAAACGGCCTGGGAGTCCGAAACGAGAACGGGGAGACATTCTTAGAAATCTGGAAGGTCACAAAAGACATCTCGCACCAATTTCATGTCATTTACCGTTGTCTTCGCCGCATTCTCGGTATTTACTGGCCCAAGAAAATCTCCAACGTACAACTTTGGGAACGCTGCTTTGAAACTCCGATCGACCAGCAAATTAAACGTCGCTAGTGGGGCCACACGTTCTGAAGAGATCCAGATCACATCCCTAGGCAAGCCCTAGGTTAGAATCCCTAAGGCAAGCAAAAACGTGGCCGCCCTAAAAAGAGCTAGCAGCGGACGATCGCTGCAGAGGTTGTGAACATAGGAAGGACCTGGAGCAAAGTGAAGAGCGATGCTCAAGACCGAACTAAATGGTGACATACTGTATATGGGCATATACAGTATGTCTGGGAGGTTTATGACCTTAAAATAAAGTAAGTTAAGTAATAGATTTAATATTTTACCCGTAGAAACACTTAATGAAAACAAAAGCTTTAATCAAGTGAGAAAATAAGTAAACTACCACCTATTCTTTTACACGGCATTGACGATATTAATTTAACAGTATTACTAGTAAAAGTTGCAAAAAAAGAAACAGTTTACTTATAAAATTGTTAATCGAAATCAAATTAGAATTAACTGCGTTGACGTGGTAACCTATATAAAAAGATTATTTTTGTAATCCCTAAAGAAGTGGCAATGGGCCGGTCACGTCTGCCGCAGCATCGATGACCGTTGGAGCAGACGAGTCCTAGAGTGGAGACCGCGTCT
>JAZFAU010000663.1:0-63341 GCA_037178615.1 Dione vanillae | reverse complement strand
CTTTTTTTTTTTAAATTTATCTATAATTATATATAAATTTATATAAATAAGGTGGAAGGATTTGTGTGTTTGTTCAGCAGCCATAGGCTCCAAAACTGCTGGACTAGGATGCGTATGAAAACTTTTTAAATATAACAAAGGAAGGTGATAGATGCTAATTGCTAATCTACGCGTGCGCGGAGTATATTGTTACGGCTACGTTAGATATATGACAGAACTATTTCTTTTCAAATATTCTAAAAATAGGTCTCGAAACATATGTCTTACTTGTTACTTAGAATAATCCACAGTAACTTTTATAGTTATATGTTATTTAAAGTCATATGCTGTGATTTGAGACATTAAAAAAGAGCTTTTAAGTAGACTCTGTTTCAATGTCTGAAATTTGAAGTTCCTTACCAAAATTATGGTAAAATGCAATGCAAGTCGAATTTGCTTCATTTTTATTGCAGGAGCCTAAGTATAAAAGGTATACTTAGTAGTAGATATTTTAGATATATGACAGAACTATTTCTTTTCAAATATTCTAAAAATAGGTCTCGAAACATATGTCTTACTTGTTACTTAGAATAATCCACAGTAACTTTTATAGTTATATGTTATTTAAAGTCATATGCTGTGATTTGAGACATTAAAAAAGAGCTTTTAAGTAGACTCTGTTTCAATGTCTGAAATTTGAAGTTCCTTACCAAAATTATGGTAAAATGCAATGCAAGTCGAATTTGCTTCATTTTTATTGCAGGAGCCTAAGTATAAAAGGTATACTTAGTAGTAGATATTTTTTTTTAATTAAGTTCATCATGGCGCAGCATCACAGCTTCTGACTGTAAAGAATATGGTTGGTGGTAAATTCCAATAGATATGGATTCCAACTAGAGAAGATTTTTTTTTTCACGTGGCCTTAAACACAACATGTCTTAAGAAGGCGGAATATAGGGAAAGGAGTGTGTTAACATTAGGTACCCTTTGCCTACCCTGCTACATAAATACATTTTATACAAAAGTTATACGCATATTTTGTTTTAGGTCGATATTCGTATTTAGATTATTTCAAAATGATAGCCATCGACCGAACTATAGCGTACCCTGACGCGCTTGTACCTACGCCCTGGTAGAGCCAAAATTATTTAACTAGCAGTGGATGCTTGTCATCAGATGCGCTATTTTCGTTTGTTGTATTAAATGTGAATGAGGTCCAACATATTATGTTTGTGATTAACTTTTTAATAATTACATTATGTTTAACCATCATCCTTTACGGTTTCTATGTTCATACTGCACATATATTCCACATTTTATTAGATCATACTAAGTACGTAAGATATTTTAAAGGCCTTGTGCCTTATGTTATTATGACATCACGGTATATAATTTTAAGATGATAACGTTGATATAGTTGAATAAATGAAGTGATGTTCATATGAAGTTATTCAAACCTCTTTATAGCGAAGTGTCGTGAGACATGAAAAACCTTCGATAATATTGATATCAAATAAATAGAAAACTTAATTTAATTTAACGTAGCTTCTATACCTGCAGCTCCTTCACAGACAGGGAGAAGATCGTGATAAAATTATAAATATATTGTTTAAAGGCGAAAATTTATAAAATCCCTTAAAAGAATCTCATAAAATTTAAAAAAATGTTAAAAACAATTCAAAATGCTTATATAAATATTCATTGACTATACTTATATTTCATTGTGTGAATATTACGAATATTATTAGAAATAAAGAAATCAAAATCTTTTTATTTTTCTTTCATACAAAGTATACTAAACTGCACACATTTCCGAATTTCATATATGTTATTATCTGTAATTTAAAACAACGTGACAGCAAATGTCAGTCGGTTATTTGAACGTCAAGTTATCAACATAACCTCAAATGTGTGGTCGGGTACATTTAAAGATATGAATAAGGCAATCGTATTTTAAAAGTAGAATAGGCAATTTATAAGTTATTATATATATATATATCTTATTATACTGCATAGGTACGTCAATTTATTTTAAGTCTGTATGGAATGTGCTCTCAGTATTTCTATTTGGATTTGCAAACTAATTTGTAAGTATCTTTATAGTATTGCGTAACATAAATCACGTATTTTAAATTACTTTTTACGCTTATGAATATTATTTTATAAGTTAAGTTACGGTCTATAAGTCTAGTATCTATACTAGTCTGAATGCACGGTGTACGCCGGCATATCCTATAATGATTAAAAATAGCACTCATACAATTCTTAACTTATTACATGCAAATTTTATACCATTTTTTAAAAATATTTTATTCTAAACGTACTACCATACTTAATGTGAGTAAGTACTATACTTAAAGTGAGTAAACAGACAATATACCATTAAATATATGATGACAATAATAGTAGAGCATTTAATTTATGATTTTTTACAAGAGTTGTAACATTTACTTTTTTCCTTTTGTTTTCCTTTTCTTTTGAATAAATTACTTATTGTATTTGTGTTTTTTTTTTTTATTTTAATTTTTATTCATTTATTTTATTTTTTATTGTTTATTCCACCCAATTATTAACACATTCAGGTCAATGCTTTACCACTATCAATTCTTCCCAGGTGATGCAACAATGTTATCTTCTCATTGTTTCTTTTGCCTGCCATGTTTCCTCTTATCTATAGGACCTTTCAAGGTTGTTAACTTCATAGTCCATCATGAATTGGTACAGTGGAAAACTTGAGTTGCCCACTGCAATTTCATTTTTATTGCAAATTGAAGTGCATCTGTAAAAGCCTGGTCTTCTGTCTAATATCTTTTTAATGTTGTAGATTTAAGTTAAATATATCCATCACCATAATACTAATTTTATTAAATTATGTTGATGCAACCCTTTTAATTTTATTACAAAAATAACTCTTACATTTGTTGCTTGGAATATTATCGGTTTTCAAATATTTTAGAATAGAAATATTATGTTATATATAAATGATGGGCCTTCTTTATAAATAACCTCAGTAACTTAAAACAAATCAGAAGAAAGTTAATATAAAATTTGTGTTATAATATTTCAGGAATTCAACAGACAGAGCAGACTTGGCTGTGCAGAGCACAGTGCAGCGAGCGCTCCGTGAGCTATTCGGGGAGTGCTGCCCGGCGCGCGCGGACGTACTGCGCGTGAGCGAGGGCGGGGCGCGCGCCGTGCTGCGCGTGCGAGCGCCGCACCTGCGCCACGTGCGCGCCGCACTCGCGCTCGCCGCGCCGCCGCTGCGGGTGCGCGCGCAGGCCGCCGCGCCGCACGCGCTCGTGTAGCGGAAGATGAGCTCGCCGGCGCGCGCGTCGTGGGCGCTGGGCGACGGCGGCAAGGATGTGGTGGTGGTGGCGGCGCGCGCCGAGCTGGCCGCGCCCAGCGCCGCGTCGCTGCCGGCGCCCGAGCCCGCGCCCGGCCTGCTGCAGCCCGACGGCAGCATCAACTGGGGCTGCCCCTGCCTCGGCGGGATGGCCACCGGTCCCTGCGGTGCGCAGTTCCGTGACGCCTTCGAATGTTTCCACTACAGGTGCGGCTCTCAGTATATATAACAAATTGCTGGCAGTTTGATATAATACTTTATTTTCATGTAAGATATTATATTGCTTCACATAAGTTATTATTCAATAAGTAATGAGACTACCAGCAAGTGTAGGAGAGAAAAACATATCCTTGTTGGTATATAGATGAAATGTTCAATATATACCTATCTGTAAAGTAATAAAAGGTTATCATGTTGTTTCATCCATTACTTTAATGGTAATTACTGATTCTATATACTAATCTAAGTAACAACTAAATGTTATCTTAAGCAATGAGTCCAAATTTAGACAAAATCAGTCAATATTACACACCATATCCACTAGCTCTCACTCTACACTACACTACTAAACACAACTCTAAATTGTTCCCATGTTACTCTGGGAGCAAAGCTGCATATGTAATCTAATAACATATAGTAAAATTTTTGTAATTATAAATTTCCAGCGAGGCGGACCCTAAGGGCAGCGACTGCTACGAGAAGTTTAGTGTGATGCAGGAGTGCATGTCGCAGTACCCCGAGCTGTACGGCAAGGACGACGACGAGGACGAGCTCGCCGCCGCGCTGGACGAGGCCGCCGCGGCCGGGGACTCCCCCGCGACCCCCACCACCCCCAGGGACTCCCCTGCGACCCCCGGGGACGCCGCCGCTGACCCCGCTAAGTGAACACTAAGCCGTGTTGGCCACAACGTCGCGACATACTGCAAAGAATATGTTGAAGAAAACAATATTTTTTATTCTTGATATAATAGAAGAAATGTAATACATTTAGAGAGATGATTTTCAGATATGAAATTGTAAGCTCCGTTGTTAACTCTGGTTCACGACTCACGGTTCTAATGCCTGTATAAAAGCACAACTTAATTACTTTTGTTATTGAAACAGACAACTTATAGTTTATGTTACTTTATGAACCATTTGTAATAGTAATAGTTGAGACATTATTTCTACTAATTTCGTGGCTAGGTAGTATAGGACATAGAATAAAGAAACGTTAATATAAACTGTTCTTTTATTACAAAAATAAGTATTGCTGCACACTCTCCTCCATCTTTAACCACATGAAGTACATTGATTGTATATATGCTTAGAGCACATTATTTTAAGAAAATTGGAACACATACATTCATACATTCCCCTTTTATTTTAACAAATACTAGGTTAGGTAGGTTCTATGAATGAGCAATGTGTTGCTATATGTTTACATATAACTATATAACATAATATGCAAATGTATACTATGAGACATATTTTTATAAATATGTTATTTTGAGTGTTAGTTGCTTAAATAAGGAATCTTATTCTTCTATTATTTTTTGATACTGATATTTCAGGTTGAGTTAGTTTATTAATGATGCTATATACCATAAACAACTACTCAGCAGAACGTGTGTCTGTCTATCTGTTTGTTCTCTATTCACTCATAAACTACTGTACAGGAATGTACGGACTTTTGTACTTTGTCAAGTGCCTTTTTTAACCACCTAACGTGGTGACGACAGTTTATTGTTTTTTCGTTCAGTTCAAACAAGCATTATCTCGTTTCCGATTGATTTAAAATGTCGAATAGAAAGTGTAAACAAAGTTCTGATGGTTTTTGTTATGTTTGTGGACAAGATCAAATGCAAAGAATTTAAACTACTTATAGATATTGTAGATATTGGGTATTCACAATATTTAATATTATTTAAATCAGCATATAATTACTTAGTGGAAGCATACTGGCTAATTTCCTAAAACGTGCATTGGGCAAACATTTCTTAAAGTTCTGTTGGACGGACAAATATGCATGATGAATCTGTAAGGGTTCCGATTTTTGCTATTTGGCTACGGCTACGTGCTTTAGTAAATAATAATAGTTTCTTATCTCAGCGTGGGTCAAGAATATTTACAATACACAAATTAAGTCAAATTAAATCTTTTCTTACAGAGAGAAATTCGATTGTATTTTATCATCCAACCCGCAGAAAATCTAGGAAATATTTTATATAATATAATACATTTATATAATCGTGGGTAGTTAATAAACCAGTCCGCGTCGAGCCGTCGTCTTCCATTGAGGTCTCTGTAGACGTAACGCTGGCGACGAGGAACAGCTATTACGCGTGTTTATTAAAATTTTACAAAAATGGCTAATGAACTGAGTTGAGTGAGAGTTGTGTGTCGAACTCTGTAATTTAGGCAGTGGCAATTGGGAAGGTATGTTCGACGAGTAAATCAATTTCAGTGTGCTAAGTATGGTCACTCGGAAGGCAAGTGTCGTTTTAAACAATATAAGTGTGACGCGTGTGTTGAAAAGGGCCATTTTAGTTAAAAGTAGTATTGTAATATTCATTTAATAATTGTAATTATTTGGTTTGTTCTCCTCTGATCCGCCGCTGCCACCGTACTTAATTGGCGCAGTCGGTAGTATACTCGCGGGCCGGGTCACGAGAAACGTAACAAATTTCTTAACAAATAATGTCGCAGCCCACCCGCGTAACTTCCAAACACCAAGAAGAGTATCCAGAATCTACGGGGCAGCGCAGCGAGCCGTATCCGACATTGATACACCGAAGAAGACCAGATTTAATTGTAAGTACTAGTGATTGCTTACCCGTAGTTTTAGATCCTTTTATTTGATCCATTTCCAAGATTTCCATTCAGCACAACGCGTTTTTAAGACGCTCAACATAATTTAGAATTAGAAGATAATATTATATCATTAGCCTTTAAAGAAGATAAAGAGTGGCTGAGTTAGATAATTTCAAATAAATTTTTGATTACACTGTAAGTTGTAAATTTCTGCTGTATGGACGCCTTAAAGCCATTGATGTACTAGACTTTACTGCTTATTTATTTTAACGAGTGTTAATAATTAATTAAAAATAATTTTGTAACTTTTAGACAGTTAACATAATTTTTTAATTTAGTAAATTAAAATTTTTTAAGTTGAGCTCAAATTTTTCCAATTTTCTATTTAACTCAAATTTAAAAACTGAAACTAATTATTGAATTTAAAATTAACTCACATTTTTCTAATTTTAAAATTAACAGAATATTTTATGAACATGTTAACTTTGTTAACTCATTTTTTTGTAATTTTAAAACAAGCTCTTTTTATTTTTTTCATTTTAAAATGAACTTAAGTTATTCTTATTTTAAAATTAACTTAAATTTTTTAGATCTTAAAGTTAAATCAATTTTAAAATAAATAACTTAATTTTAAAGTGAATTCAAATTTGAAAAAGAACTCAAATTTTACCTTATTTTTAAGTAAATTAAGTTTGACTAATTTTAAAATTACCTCAAACTAACATTAACTAAAATTTTAGTAATTAATTCATATTTATCTATTTTCTATAAATTTCATATTTCATAAGAAGAATGATTATAATGATAAAATTCTTTTTATATTATTTTAGTTTAGAAATTGCCGACTGTCTATCTTTTTTTTATTGCAAACCTGTCCCCTGGACCTAAAATGAATCATCAAATCCTTACAAAGAAACATGAAAAATATTTTATGTATAAAGATACTGAATGCCCGATGATTGGATTCGGAATCATATTTATGTGAGCATAAACCAAAAATAAGTAATAAATAGCAAGAAAAATAGCCGGATCGTATCTACCGCCTCCCGACGCAGCAGCTGCAAAGTTCCTGTCAATACGCATCAAACATGAATGAAACTCCAAAGCAGTCAAACATTTAGATGATATACGTTATATTACCACAATTTCACGGCCAACTAAATAGAAACTATCGTGCAGCCTACACATATGAACATTTATGCAAGTCATCTCGTGAGACTACCAAGAGTGAAACGTTTTGTCGTATGCGAATGGTTATATAAAATTGATGTTTGTAAAATATCAAAAATTACGTGAACAAGCGGATGCTCCATTAGGTAGACCTTTGCTCGGACGTCTTGATTTACGACGGCCCGACGTAGCGGAGCGCTTTCGCTGCGACCAGCTACGTCGCGAGCAGAGCACAGCACAGCCTGCCCGCTGCGGGTGTTGGCGCGGAACGAGCCAGGTATATTACTTAATTATGGTAAATCAGGTCCTAAATTAACTGAAGGTGTCATGTCGGAGTGAAAAATTGATTCGTCGTGTGTCATTGAAGTGTCCCCTACAATTCACAAATAGTAAGCACGTTGAGCACTTCACAACAAATAATACTTAAGTTGTCATTACATGTAATGACGGCCTTATTACTTCTAGGCAACCATTATATATATTAGTAACCTACTGTATTAACGATAACGCGTAGAACAAGAGAGTGAAGCCTAACATAGAAATATCAATACAGTCTTGTGAGTCGTGACAGCCACAAAAATGCTTTTGTTTCTACTTTCATAGATGTGTTTTAATAATTTTTCTCAAAAAGAAATACATTTACATGAGAACAGAGAGAACAATTCACATCGCCTTACTAAATATGAAAACTTCCTTTCAAATAAAATTGTTTTTTATATAGTGTAAAAAGTTAATTATTAAATTTAGATTCAATTAATCGGTATTCTTTACATTATTCTTTCTGTAGATAAATACTAATAGTAAATCTATATATCCACACTACAGGCACTACTACAGGTTAAATACTTTTAAGAAAAGTTTGAAAAGAAAAATATTTAAATATTTAGGGAAATGACACTTTGTCCAACTTATGTTTACAGCAAAGCAATAGTGTTTACATTACGCAGCATGTAGATAATGAGAATTTCATGATAATTTATTTAATCGAATAAACTCGAGCGTGCGGTCACGCGTATAGGACGCATTCATTTTTACATTTCTATAACCTATCTCAATAGAGACAATATCCAGAGACAAAAGAGTTCTATATTTATTTAGTTTCAGTAAAGAGCAACAGATGTCGCTAGCTTGGAGGTAAATAAAAGACCAATAGTTTAAGATTTATTTCAGTAAATAATGTAAATAGCGAACATACGGTTTTGTTTTGACTATATGTGTATACAGCAAAGGAAATGCCTACAATTTTGACACAATATATCACATTTTACAAGTGATTTATATTCTACTTTAATATAATAAGACATTTTATCAATTTATCCTATTATTACATCATTTTCTTCCACTGACAAATTACAAGAATAATTAAATACAATATTTTGAAACAAAACTTTTTTTTCAAATAAAATTATCATTATTAATTACATATTTTACAACAAACATGCTTTGTTTAATATTCATTTTTTAAATAATATAATTTATTTTACACACATTGAGAGTGCTGTAACAACTGGACCAATGCTAAAAATAACTATATTCTGTTGTAAGTCTTCCGAGTTATGGTACAGATGTAACGACTGCTTAAACCTGAAAATAATAGAAATAATTATTATTGACAAAAAATAGTGTAATTTTTAAACATACTTTCTCACAGTGGTCTTGTGTCAGTCATTACGTTATTTATAATCAACTAATTTTGTTCAATAAGTAATATATTTAGACAATTTTCTTTATAACACTCTTTTTCTTCTTTAATACAGCTTATATTTAATTTTCTTTATAAATACAGTTTAAACTTAAAACATATTATATCCATAAATACACTATTAATATATATATATATATATATATATATATATATATATATATATATATATATATATATATATATATATATATATATATATATATATATATATATATATATATATATATATATATATATATATATATATATATATATATATATATATATATATATATATATATATATATATATATATATATATATATATATATATATATATATATATATATATATATATATATATATATATATATATATATATATATATATATATATATATATATATATATATATATTATATATATATATATATATATATATATATATATATATATATATATATATATATATATATATATATATATATATATATATATATATATATATATATATATATATATATATATATATATATATATATATATATATATATATATATATATATATATATATATATATATATATTATATATATATATATATATATATATATATATATATATATATATATATATATATATATATATATATATATATATATATATATATATATATATATATATATATATATATATATATATATATATATATATATATATATATATATATATATATATATATATATATATATATATATATATATTATATATATATATATATATATATATATATATATATATATATATATATATATATATATATATATATATATATATATATATATATATATATATATATATATATATATATATATATATATATATATATATATATATATATATATATATATATATATATATATATATAATATATATATATATATATATATATATATATATATATATATATATATTTTTTTTTTTTTTTTTTGAATATTAAAGATATTTAATGTATTTAAAAATATCAAATAAACAATATTCTACAAATAAATATTGCATACTACTATAACGTAAATACTTACTTACCCAACCAATATTCGTCCAAATAGAACATATAAAACAACACATAGCAAACGTTATAAATAAAGCACCTTAACTTAACTTCTTTTCACAAACCCAACTGTCAAAATAAAATTAAATAACATGAAATGTCATCACTGACGGCTAAACTGTATAGAGTAAACATAATTGTAGATATCATTAAAAATCAATTTAAAAAAAAAAAAAAAAAAAAAATGAACTTAAAAAGATAAGATAGATTTAGACACAAGATAGATTTAATTACTAAATGATTAAAATTTAATTACAACAAAAGGTTAAGGTTTAACTAACAAACTTACGCTTGACTAAGCTTAAGGTTCAGGTTTAGGTATAGGTATAGGTATAGGTTTAGGTTTAGGTTTAGGTTTAGGTTTAGGTTTAGGTTTAGGTTTAGGTTTAGGTTTAGGTTTAGGTTTAGGTTTAGGTTTAGGTTTAGGTTTAGGTTAAGGTTTAGGTTAGGTTTAGGTTTAGGTTTAGGTTTAGGTTTAGGTTTAGGTTTAGGTTTAGGTTTAGGTTAGGTTTAGGTTTAGGTTTAGGTTTAGGTTTAGGTTTAGGTTTAGGTTTAGGTTTAGGTTTAGGTTTAGGTTTAGGTTTAGGTTTAGGTTAGGTTAGGTTAGGTTAGGTTAGGTTAGGTTTTTTTTTTTTTTTTTTTTTTTTTTTTTTTTTTTTTTTTTTTTTTACTCGTCCCTCTGACGTAATCAGAGACTTTGTTAAACGTTTTTTTGGTTACAGGGAGAATTGTTGTTTGTAGTTATTTAAGATTATTACATAATTTTGTCTAATTTTTTGTTTCTAGTGTGTGGTTGTATCTCTATTCCGGTTTGTGGTTTTTTTGGCAAATTTTTCTACAGAACTCGAGGAATCGCATTCTTTTCTGTTTATTTTTAATGATAGAATGCAGTGTGTCCACTGTTATCACTGCATCTATATCGGCTTCGATCTCGGCCCTTTCTCTGCCGTAGATAGGACACTCACATAAAATGTGTGTCACCGTCTCTTCAGTCCCAGGCTGACACACGCACGATGGGTCACTCTTGCACTTAAAACGGTGCAGGTATTCGGAGAACCCACCGTGCCCAGTAAGGATTTGCGTTGTCAGTTGGTCAAGCATCAGCTTGACGATGATGCTATACGCTTCTGCTGCGTTGGGGAAGAAGAGTTTTGTGACGGCTGCTGTTTGGCCTGATTTGTATCTACGATCCCATTCGTCAATCGAATTCCGACGAAGAATTCGCTTGGCGAATGAGATCGGAACTGCATCGTAATCAGGTTTCTTTTTTTTTAGCTTGGAGGCTTGCTTGGCTAGCAAGTCCGCGCGCTCATTTCCCACCAGTCCAGCATGTGCTTTCACCCAGAACAGGGAGACAACCTTATTCTGGGCGAGACAGTCCTTTATGTTGTCTCTGATTTTTGCAACAAGTGGATGGAGGGATTTCTGGCCTACAACCGCCTCCAAAGCTGACCTGGAGTCGGAATATAGGCCAAAAGAGCCAGCCGGACTTGCCAGCACATGCGAGGTTGGGTTAGGTTAGGTTAGGTTAGGTTAGGTTCGGGGGTTCCCCCCCAAGGGAGTTGCTGGTCCTCCTACTGGGCGCGTCCCCCGGGTGGCGGATAGGGGAAAACCACTCGCTCTTGCGGGCGAGTGGATCGGGAGTTTGTTCCCGACGCGGACCAAAACCAGCTAGGCATGGGCGTGCCTTTAGTGCATCGTTATGCACACGGCCTAGGGGAGCACACCCCGACAGAAAAGCCCGCTGTGGAACAGCAAAACAAACATGTCGGTATCTCGCGTAAACGTTTTACCCCAGAAGGGTACCGGCCTCAACGAGGTCGGAGAATCCCTTCGTGCTTCGGCACGCAGCCCCATCGAATCTGGGGGGGGCAACGAATACCGCTGTGTTGCGGGTGGAGGGCCCGAGATGGGCGGAGGTACGGATGGAACCGAGAAGGGCGGAGTTTTGGAGGGGCCTGTGATAGGCGGGAGTTTTGGAAGGGGCCTGAGATAGGCGGGTTGTAGTGGTAGTGTTGTTGTGGCCGTTTTAGTTGACGGGGCAAAGAAGGAGACGAGGTGTTGGGGTCACCCGAAATTGTTGTGCGCGGCGTTGGGAGAGACCACTTTAGTCGGGACCGAAATGATAGTGTTTGAGGAACCGCACGCGTCTAACGAGGTTGGAAGACCTGGACCCGAGGAGGTCAGAGCGTTCGATCGCGAGCGGCCGAACCAGATCGCGGGCAGTGTCGGTCTCATCTCGGGCGGCTGTGGGTGCAGTCGAGTCTAAGGACTCTGACAGACAGCCTGTAGACAATTGGCGTCAGAGCAAAAGGTGAAGAACGTCTCCTTAAAGAAAGGACGAAGGAGGCCCGAAAATATGTCTGACAATCGGGGTTCCCTCCGGGGAAGGAGAGTCGGGACCGTCCAGCACCGAAGATGGTCGCTAACAGGAAGGGACGAGGCCGGTATTACGAGGCCAAATTTGATGAAAGACGGCCAAAGGGAAGAGAAAGATGGTAGCGGAGTGGTCAACCTCAGCTGTCCCAGAGGAGGACCCAATCAGGCTCTCGGGGACAGTCAGTCCAGTGCCGATGCATGGCCAGCTGATGAACTAGGCTCTCAAGTGACCTTCAAAGGCAGGTCAACGAGAGCCTAGCCATATAAACAAGGGTTGACAGGCAATCGGGCACCCTAAAGGGCATCTTCGCAACCGCCATTGACGGAGGCTGCAAAGGCGAGAGCCAATAGCAGTGGACGTGCTCGCCACAGCGGGCGACTAGGCGACTGAGAGGTGGCCCAACTTCGTGCTCACAACACCAAGCTCCGCAAGTCTGGCGGACGTGAAGAAAAGAAGAGGTCAGTCTTTTACGGGCTGACCTCCAACAGCAAAAAGGCCGAGGGTTTGAAACCATAAAGACCAACCGGGGTGTTCCGAACAGTGAAACGCTCAATATTGAGGAGGTCGGAAACGATGGTGAGCGCCCGGAAGAGGACTTCAGAAGTAGGCTTCTACCGGAAAGCAAAGCGGGCGGCCCCCATGGTATGCTCTAAAAAGCGCATAAGCAGGTACTTCAGCATCGGTGAGGGACAGAAGTAACGGAAAACAGATGGCTCCTGCTAACCCTGCGCTACAAAGGGCCAAACATTGATTTGAACAAGGGGCAAGGGCGCGGGGTAAGGGTAAAAGACCCCTGAAAGCCCCCTCAGTTGCAGAGGAGACCCGCAATCACGTCCCCTACCTCTGCTCAGCAGTTAATGAAACAGAAGGGTGGAACGTGGGTTGCCCGAAAAAAGGGGCTACGAAAAAGAAGTGGTTACGTCTCAACAAACCTAAGAAGGCGTCTTCCATAAGGACCACTAAAGTGCCGAACGCTACGCAAGCCACGGTCAGCAAGTGTTCGCTCGAAACTTCAACCTAGCGGCACCGGAGACCTGATCTACAGCCAGTGCTTTTTTCCCCACCCAGGTCAAGGAGGAAGTTAATCCGGCAGACCTGGGAATTCCGATATGAGGTCAGAGTAGCACGACCGGAGCGAGACCCTGGAAATCCCTGGGGGGTGACTCATCGAGAAGGCTGAGGCGCTTTGCGCAAAATGAGATACGTGTGCTAGATGCAAACGATCCAGGGTCACTAGGACAACTAAGTGCGCGAAGTTGCGCGTTAAGTGGCTTGGAGGACTCAGTAAGTCTGCGGATAGGTGGCGCGGCGGTCGCAGTGAATGGTGGCTGCGATGTTCGGGAGTCAAAGGGGAGGAAGTACGCCCGAGGACCGCGCTGGGCTGGCACACGCCGGGGTTCGTTGCCCAGTGGCTGCTGCCCAAAAAAGTAGTGGGGGCAGGTTGCTTGTGGGGTTCGGTCTGCACGCGTTACCCCTGCTGCGCAGGGGTCCTGCGCGGGATTCGCTGTCACGAAGAGGGGGCACGTGGCCAAAAATGCGGGAGTGAGGGGGACCGCAGCTCCCAATGTTCAGGGGCGGGCGGACCTGGGCACAAGCAAGCAGCGTGACTCTGGACTCACCACGCTGTCCGGCGTGTGAGGAAGGCGCAAACCTGCCCAACATCTGGCAGGCAGCGCGGCTTGCGCGATGATATGCGCGCAATTAAGCGCAGGCGCGGGGAAAGGGGATGCTAAGGTAAAAGCAGGCTCCTCCTGTACCAACAAGGGAGCGGAGATTCAGCCAATGCAACTCAGTAATGGGTGTGCAATATTACAGGCGAACAATCAACCACTGCGCCAGAGCCCAGGATTATTGGTCCAAAGCCTGGCGCAGTGGTCGATCAACACGTGGCGGTTGTTGCCGGAGCCCTACAGCGTCCGCCAGGGAACGACTGGGTCGTCGGACAACACCGGGGTGGTAGCACTCATCACCGGGTTGCTGCGGGCTCCCCGCCTTTCTCACGAGTCGAGACGGGTTGAGGGATGCGTTGCGGCACTTGTCGGCGACCTAAGCCATCGTCGGTGGTTACTTCTCCCCCAATCGAACTCTAGCAGGTTCGGGAGTTCTATTAGACTGGGGGAAATAGTAGAGCGAATACCGTCCGGCGGAGAGGCTTGGTCGCAGGCGACCCTAAACCGCAAATCCCAGCGTGTGGGGCTCTGCAACGACGGAGGTGCGCGGTTGTGACACTGTTCGGAGTGGGTGAGCCACGGTTTGTCGCCTCGATAGGGGGACGGGACCACCACGTGTGTGCGAAGGCTGGGCGGGTCAGTGGGTGGACGTTTCGTTCGCGAGCACGGCCCTAGCCCGCCGTGTTACGGGTTTGGCCTCCCCCCCGAAGTGCTGGAAGATGTGGAGACCTTCTCGGGACCGCTCTACATCCGTTACGAGATATCCACACATACAGCGGAGCCGCAAAATCCCAGTCCGACTTCGCTAGAGGGCGGACCGCCCGGTGGCAATTGAGTCGCCTCGGACAGGAATGTTGGAGGAGGCCGCGATAGTGGAGCCTGGGCTGCACAGAGCTTGGGGGGGCGCTGCAGAAGACGCTGCCACCGGGGCGCCAGAGGGCGATGAGGTATCTGTGACGCCCGCTCATGCCCAGCTTCAGGCGTCGGCCCGCAAACGGCGAAAGTATATGGTGGTCGGAGGAGATCGGGCAACCTGGCAAATCATGCGTTGCCGCGAGACCGCCAGTACAGCCCTATCGCAGACGGGTACAAACGGAAGAGTCAGGAGGAAGACAGTTTGTACAGAGTCTATGTAGAGGCGAGGACAGCATGCTGAAGAGGAATCGGTCGTGCGAAGGCGAATGCACGATCAGATGGTATCGGGGAATAATAGACCACGACCGTACGGCACGCCTTCAGTATGGTGCTCGGTAAGCTACGGGCTTGGTATCCACCCTGACGCAGACACTCACTGGATATCCTCCGAGGAGTTCGGTCTCGCTGTTCCCGAAGCGGGCCAAATTTTCACCACCTTATATGGCCCGCCTGCAGCGCGTGAAGGAGGAGGAGGACAACAGTGTCACCCACAGGTCGAGGAGAAGAGCTCGAAGAGGCATTCGCCGATCTCGGACTAAGACCACCGCCACTGGGCTGGAAGGGTTACCGGACGGGCCTTAACTCTGGCTGAACACTGGGGCTAGAGTGCGAGGCTATCTCTGCCTGTCTGCTCAAGCCATAATCCACAGCGTTGGGAAGACAGGCAGTTGTAATCATCAAGAAGGCGGGTCACCCGGCGGATCAGCCTCCGCCTACTAGGCCCATCGTGCCTGAGCGAGATCGCCAAGCTCTTCGAGCGTGTTGTAGCCATGAGGTCAACACCATTTGGAGGGGAAGGTCCGGACCTCTCGGACCAGCAGTATGGGCTTCAGCAGGGGGCGGTTCGAGGTGGATGCCATACTCGAGGTGAAGTCATGCGCAGGATGCGGTTTGGGCCATGGGCGGGGGGTAATGGCGGTGCTTTAGACATCGCCAACGCCTTTAACTCCCTTCCCGGCCTTGCATTAAGGAGGCACTCATTACCATCGTGTGCCTCCATACCTCGCGCCGCGTCATTCGGGGGCGTACCGGTCCGGGAGTCGTGACCCTTTCCCGCTCCTGAGGAGGTGGGAGGAGTTCGGGGGTCGGCCGGGTTAAACAAGGATCGGTTGCTGGTCGATCCTCTGAACATCGGGTACGACTGGTGTGCGGAGAGGCACCCTGAGGGGGGAAGGTCCTCTGTTACGCCGCGATACGCTCGGTCTGGCGTAAGCAGCAGAGGACTATCGGGAGTGGGCGGCGGTGCTCGCCAACTGGCCGGAGTGGCCGAGTCGTCAGCGCATTAGGCGGCTAGGGTTGAAGTCGCCTGAAAAAAGTCGAGGGGCCCTATACTTTCATGCTCCGCGGAAGGGCCCACCACCAGATGACACATCATGTCGGTGGAGTCAAAATTGACGTCAAAAAGGAGCATATGAAGTACTCGGACTTGTTCTGGACGGTTCGGTGGAGGTTTCGGGGCCACTTTTCCACCTTGGCCCCGAAGCTGTTGAAAACAGCGTCGGCCTTGGCGCGCCTCATTGCCCAATGTAATGGCGAGCGCCCTCGAGCCGACGGCTGTAAACCGGTAGTGTCGGGTCGAATGGCCCTATACGGTGCCCCCGTAGGGCGGGACCGTCTGGATCGGCCACGTCACATGCTGCGAAGGGCGCAGGGGTGGATGGCCATCCGGGCCGATAGCGGGTACCGGACCATTCTCCGCGTGAGGTTGGCGTGCGTGGCTGGCTGGAGTCTGCCGTGGGACTGGACGCTATTCCCATAGCGTAAAATCTATTGTCGGCCGTCGGGTCCAGGGTCGGGGGATCGGCAGGTCAGCACAAGGTGGAGGAGCGGGAAGGCCGCATTGGAGGCGTTGGGGAGTCCCGGCGGGCAACACCATCCGCCGGCCAGAGGCGATCGAGGCAGTCGTCCTGTCTTCCGCCAGTGGTGGCGAGCCGTCACGGGTCCTAACTTAAGCCCACGCAGGTACTCACGGGGCACGGTTGCTTAGGGAGATACCGGTGTCGGGTCGCTGGGAGGGGAGCCCGACGCTCAGCTGCCACCACTGCGAACGACGGCCTCGAGGAGAAGGACCAGCACACTTTGGAGGTGTGAGTGCCTGGGCGTCTCAACGTCGCGCTTGGCGCGCGTCATAGGGGACGACTCTCTCTCCGGCCGTGGGCACGGCCCATGGCCGGTTTTGCGAGACCGCGTGGGGGACGCCGGTCTCTGTTCTGCGAGGCAGTGGTGCTCGAGAAAGAGGCACGCGAACGGGCGAGGGAGGAATCCGCCAATCTCCGCCACCGCCGCAAGAGACCGGGTTCGCCGGAGGGCGGCCACGATCGCCGCCTCCGCCCTAATCGCGGCCAGAGGGCGGTACAGCTTGGGAAGTGGCCGCATACTCACCTGGCCAGAGTAGGCGAGCGCACGTCGCTCACGCGCGTGCTCCGAGAAGGCCGTCGGGGTGTCACCGACCCTGACTCCGCGACGTGTAACAGCGCTCCGCCGCCGTGATTCACGGAAGGACTGTGCAGTTCCCGTGTCATCACGGCCGTAGGCGGGCGAGGGAGGAGCACGTGAGGTTTTAGTGGGTCTGTGGACTGGCATACATCTCGACGGTCCGCGAGTCTCACATAAACCGTTCGAGTCCCCACTCGTTCTGGTATCGTACAGGATATCCTCACGTTAAAAAAAAAAAAAAAAAAAAAAAAAAAAAAAAAAAAAAAAAAAAAAAAAAACAAAAAAAAAAAAAAAAAAAAAAAAAAAAAAAAGGTTCGGGGGGGGCGGGGGGGGGTTCGGTTTCCCCATCCGGACAGTCTTTCTGCGAACAACAGTCGGGCGCAAAACTCCCCGCAGATACTGCGTTCGAGTCGGTGTTCCACAGGGTTTTTGTTCTAGGACCGCTCCTGTGGAAACATTCGGATTATGAGGACTGGCTCTTGCGGGGGAAAATCTCACCATGGTACGTCTGTCATCTGCAGGCAGATGACACCCTCCTCTCACTGCCAGGGGAGGAAAATTTACCGGGGAGGGGCGGCCGCTTTTGGACTCGGCGGAGGTTCGTTGGTGGGACACGAATCCCCGCCTAGGGCTGACTGAAGGTGGCGATGCACAAGACCGAGAGCCGTATTTTTCCGTGGGCTCGCCGCGCCAACCGCCCGACGCCCATATATTCGTTGAGGGTGCCCGCGTTGAGGTGCAGGACCAGATGAAATATCTGGGCCTGGTGCTCGACAGGCAAGTGGCGCGTCGGCGCAAACTTTGCCGAGGCTAGGCTGTCGACGCGCCTGCTCAAAACAGCGGGCGCCCTCTCGTGCTCCTCCCGAAAGTCGGGATCCCGCGATAGATTGCCGGGTTCTATAACGCCGGCATACTGAAAAGTATGGCCCTGTACGGGGCTCCCAAGGCGGACTCACTGTGCAGGAGGTGAGAACGCGCGCCATCCGCAGGTCACAAAGGGCATTGCACACGGGGTTGCTAGGGCGTACCGCACGGTGAGTTTTGCGGCAGGCGGTGGCGTTCTGGCGGGCACTCATCCTGGGAGCCTGGAGGCTGGATGCTCGCCAGAGTACGAGTGGAGGCGGGTCAGAGGGCACTGAACGTCGTACGGATCCGGGGGAGCGGGACGAAATCCGCCGGAGTTGAGGGGACGCCGGTCATCGGCAGTGGGCGGATAGGGACCCTCACTCCGCGGCGTTCGGTCGCCGGCTGCTGGACGCCATCGGGCCGTTCCTGGGCGATGGGCTCGATCGGCGCGCCACGGCTAACTATCTCCTGCGGTCTTGTGCAGTGCTGTTCCGGGCATGGTTGCTTCGGATCGTACCTCGCAACGGATGGAGGGAGGAGAGTCTCAGCGTGCCCCATTGCGGTGAGGCGGTGGACACGGCGGAGCACACTTGGAGGTGTGCCCATCGTGGCTGAACCTCGCCGCGCCTTGGATGGCAGTAGTCGGGGGCCGACCTCACGCCCCCGCGGGGTCGCCGCCTCTGAGCAGGGAGGAGCATGGGCGGACGGTAGCAGCATTCTGTGAGGACGTAATGTCACAGAAGGAGGCGGCGGAGCGCACGCGGGAGGATGACCCTCTCGCGGCGCCCGGCTCCGCAGAAGAAGAAGGGGAAGAAGACGGCGGACAAATCGTCAGTAGCCCTCCGTCCCTGGGGTGATCGCAGGCGAAAGGCGCGGGGGCGCCACCGCCGCATTGCCAGGAATCACACCACTCGTCGGGCCACGAAATGGCCGTTGCACTCCGGCCTTGTACGACCTCCCAACTAGGGGGGGCTGAGGGGCATGCGTAGGGCTGGCAGTCACCGGCGGCGGCTGGACGCTATGGACTCCGCCCTTCTTTTTCTCCACGCAGGTGAGGTCGGAGGCGCCGTGGGTATTTTAGGGGTATACCGGACGCCTTTACCGGAGGCCCACTACCCTCTCCGTCCCCGGACAGGAAGGGGATGCGTAATGGGCATTTTTTACCAGCGACAAAAAAAAAAAACAAAAAAAAAAAAAAAAAAAAAAAAAAAAAAAAAAAACAAAAAAAAAAAAAAAAAAAAAAAAAAGGTCGGGGGGTTCCCGCAGTGTGACTCCTCGTAAGTAACCCTGGGCAACGTAGAATTGACCACCGTAACGGAGTGGCAGGCACGGCAACGAAACACTGCATCTCGGAAATCTTACTTTGTTGCTTTCGAACTCGTCTTTAGACAGTATAAACAGTTGAGGGACGCTCCGGGCGTTTTTCCCAAAGGCCCTTCTCATGGCCCCAACCAAAAGGGCACTTCCAGGGCCAACAAAAGGGCCCTTCTTAGGGCCAACCAAAAGGCCCTTCTCAGGGCCAACCCAACGGCCCTTCTCAGGCGCCCACCAAAAGGCCCTTCTCAGGGCAACCAATGGGGTTTCTCCGCGGATGCTTCGGCCTCGGGAACCAGCGTGCTGCATCCCGGGCCAGTCTGGCTAGAGGGTGCGACTTCCTAGTGGGTGTCGGATTATTCCGCGTGGAGTTACATAAGGAGTGGCTCGAAACTGGGGATCCACAAGCCGCCAGTCGAGGAAGAGGGCCCCTCTTCAGGCGAAGCTCCGGCGAAATCTCCGGATACTGCGAGCAGCCCGCAAGCGGGTCGTCGTCCAGTCGGACTTTGAAGAGGAGGATCGCCTCGAAAGAGAAGCAGGCGCGGACCGGCCAGAGCGAGGCCGGGCTACGGCGCTTCCAGCGTCCTATACGCGGCCACTCCGTAGAGGAGATGGAGCCGATGGCATGGCAGGACCAGTTGGAGTCGTGAAGGTGGCACCAGTCCTCCAACCTGAAGGGGACCTTCCAAAGGCCTGAAATGCGGGACAGCGCGTTTGCTCGGCACGTCAAGGAGCTGGCGCATAGCACCACCCGACGAGAAGCGCAACTGCAGGCGAAGGTGGAGCGCCTGCAAAAGGAGGTTCTCCGGCTGCCGACGCGTAGCGAGCTCAGGCTCGACCAAGAGGCGGCCGCTGAAGGTCTGCTACGGACACCCTCCCCTCCCACTTGAGGCTACATCCGCAAGGTTATCACGGAGGAGGCGGGCTCTAATCAGGACCTTGTTTCGCGGCTATAGGAGGACCGGTCCCTGCCGGAAGAAATCGGCTTCGCCCTCTCTCTCGCGGCGGACCAGGCGAATGCCTACGCGCGGGGTCCTCAGCGACCACAGCGCTCAGGGAGAATCCCAAGGGCAAAGCAGGGCCAAAGGTAAGGGGAAGAAGTCCTGATGAACCTGCCCCGACTACCCAGGATGGGCCACCTGCGGTCGTCGAGAGGGAAAGACCCGCTTACTGCCCTTCCCCCACCCCTCCCAAGCACCTTGGAAAAGGTGGTACGAGAAGCGAAGGGGAAGGAGTCGGCCTAAGGCCCCTGCAGCCAAAGCCTAAGGTCCAGCCAGCGGTTGTTGCGAACAAGGGGAAGAAGCTTGCACTCTAAGACCGTGCTGTCGTGGTCACACTGACACAGGGCGCGGAAAGGGGGGAGTCGTACGAGTCCGTACTTCGGCGGGCTCGTACGAGCCTCGACACTGCCAAAGGGGGCGGGCAGAGTCACGTGCCGGAAAACCCAACGGGGTAGTATTTTCGAAGTCCCCGGGTACTCAGGGCGGCACTTAAGGCAGACTCTTGCGTCTAGCTCAAAGAGGCTGTCGCCGACACGGCCAAGGTCGCTAGACCTATTAAATGTGTGGCTCTCGACGTGACCGACCCGATGATTCGGTCACACAAGAGGAGGTGGTGACCGCGATAGCGGCGGCGGGGGGCTTGCCATCACAGCCATTCAAGGGCCGGGCCATTAGGCTCGGCCGCGGAGAATGGGCCTATGCAGATGGAGTGCCCAGTCGTAGCAGCCCAAGGCGGTTGTGGCCAAGGGCCGCCTTCGTCGGGCTTAGCTAGGGTAGGGTCCGGGCACTTGAGGACAGGCCGATGCGTGCTAAGTGCTTCGGCATTGGCCCAACCAACCACACGGCGCTTCTGTCCCTCCACTTGCGAGGGCACGAAATGTGCTTCGTTGCGGCAAAGATGGGACCTTAAGTCGGCCAGTGCCCCCCCCGAAGATACGACTCCGCGCATGCGCAGTATGCGAATGACAGTGGTCGTCCCGCTGACACGTGATGACGGGCAGGAAGGCTGCCCGCCATCTAGAGAAGGGGAAAGCGCAAGGCGCGACATGCCGCTGCTGCCGCAGCAGTCCGTAAAGCACCAGTTACCGCGCCGGACACCGAGGGGAATGCGAGAACACCGAATGACGGAGCCCAGCGCAGTCTCCAGGCGAACACCAAACACTGCGAGAGGCCCCAGGATTTACTGGTCCAAAATCTCGCAGAATGGTTTGGTGGACGGGGCGGTTGTTGCCGAGCCGTAATCTGTAACTAGCAGTGGCTGGGAGACGACAACGGCTCGTAAGCATGGTTAGCGCGGTCTTCCACAGAATCCCTCCCACTCCGCTCTTAGAGAGGGGACCGGGATACGTGGCCGCCGCGTGGGGGACGTGGCCCTCATTGGGTGTACATCTCCCAAACCGCCCTCTCCGACTTCGAGAGCTTTCTCGAAGTACTAGCCATGGTGCGTTGGCAGAGTGGTGCAGAGCAGGGTATGTGGTGGGCCGATTGTAACGCAAGGTCGGTGGTGGGGGGAACCAACACCGATGCCCCGAGGTGCGCAGAGTGAGGCCTGGTACGGTTCGTCCGTCTGTACCTCTCAACAGGGGAACAGTCCCTCACGTGCGTGCGGCGGTGGGGGGTCCATCGTGGACCTCGCCTTCGCCTCCCTTTATTTGGAGGCACGCATTGTGGATTGGCCGGGTGGAGTGGTGGAGACGCTTTCGGCACCCAAGCTACGTGCGGTTGGTTCGATGTCTCCACGGGCTCACGGGGGGGCAGCGCGGGGGGTCGCACTGTCCACGGTGGGCGTCAACCCGCCTAGACCGGGGAGGCCGCAACAGAGGCGGCTTTCGTGCAGGACTGGCTGTCGCCTCCTGTCGACGGCCGGGCGGGACGCCACGGGCAGTCGTCTGAGGGAGTCCTGGACCGAGGTGTGCCACCTCAGCATGCCTCGGTCGCGCCGCACTCTCCCAGCCGCCGCAGGGTATGGGGTCAGAGGAGTTGGGGGATCTCCGGGCCGCCTGCGTGGCAACCAGGAGGGGGAATTACAAGGAGCCGGCGGCGGCGTCGTCTGCGACCTCGAAACGAGGGCGCCTCTATGCTGCATAAATAAGCGGCGAAGGACCCGACGACGCGGAGAATAGGCCGAAGCTAGGGTTCGCGCGAAGGTGCGGAGATGTTGGAGGGTCTCGACATGACCAATTTGGGAGCCTGTACAGGCGGCAGCAAGAAGCTGCGTACCGTGCGGTCCCCCAGTGCCGAGACCCCGAGCCGGCGCTACTGGATGGGGGGTGGGATCCAGTCAATGTTTCCGCGCAGGGCAACTTGCACCCACCAGTACGAGAGCACCTCTGCGTGGCGGAGCCATCCGCCGAAGGAGGTAACCCCCGGTGACGGACGGACGAGGGGTGGAGGTGGCACGCGCTCTGCCGCCGGGCCAAGAAGACGCCCAGGTCCGGACGGCGTCCCCGCACGAGGTTGTGGCCCGATCCCGGCCTCCCAGATGGGAGGGAGGCTTCGGGACCTAGTCAGCGCGTGCTGAGTGGCGAGAGGTTCGAAGCCATGGAAGGAGGGCAATTGTGCCTTCTTCGGAAGGAGGGGCGGCCCGGCGGATCCACCTCGGAATACCGGACCATCGTTCTGCTCGCTGGGTCGGAAAAAATGTTCGAGGAGGATCCCGGCCGCCCGCAATAAACTTGAAACTGAGCACAATTGGCCCGGACATGCGGACGCTCAGTCGGTTTTCGAGCTGAGCGCGACGACGGTCGACGCCCTGTCCCGACTCGGGAGGGGAGGTGACGGAGGCGATGGCCGCGGGGGATGAGGGTGGCTGTGGTCGTTTCGACATAGTCAAAGCCTTCAACTCCATTCCCCACTCCACATGCTAGAGGCGCTCCGTTCAAGAGGTGTGCCACAGTATCTGCGTGGGTCTGTTGGCGGCTATCTGAGCGTCGGACCGTCCGCCTAACCAAAAGTCGGGCGAGCTCGCCAGATACTGCGTCGAGTCCGGTGTTCATCAGGGTTTAGTGTCTAGGACCGTTGTGGAAACATGGATTGAGTCTCGGCGGGGGAAAGCTCCCGTGGTACGTCTGTCATATGCTATGCAATGACACCCTCCTCCTGCCAGGGGGAGGAAGGAACTGTCGGGGAGGCAGGCAGCTTGGCTCGGAGGGAGGTTTCGTAGTGGTGGACCGAATCTCCCGCCTAGGGCTGCTGAAGGGGCGCTGCACAAGACCAGAGGCCAGTATTTTTTCGTGGGCCTCGGCAGCGCCAACGAACGCCGCCCATTAACGTTGAGGGTTTGCCCGCGTGGAGGTGCAGGCCCAGATGAAATATCTGGGCTGGGGCTCGACAGGCAAGTGGCGCTTCGGCGCTCACTTTGGCCGGGATGCGACGCGCCCTGACTGAAAACAGCGGGCGACCTATCGTGGCTCCTCCCGAACGTGGGGAGCCCCGGCGATCGATGCCGGGTCTATACGCCGGCATTAATGAAAGGAGTATGGCCCTGGTAACGGGCCCATATGGGCGGACTCACGGTGCCGAAGGAGAACGCCGCTGCATTACAGCAGGCAACAAAGGGCATTGCACAGCGGTGTGGCTAGGGCGTACCGCACAGTGAGTTGTGCGGGCGGCCGGCGTTCGGGGGGCAACCATCCTTGGGAGCTGGAGGCTTGGGTCGCCAGATGTACGAGTGCGACGGGGGGCAGAGGGCATGAACGTTCGTCCGGATCCGGGGGAGCGGGAGGAAATCGCCGGGAGCTGAGGGACGGCCGCATCGGCAGTGGGCGGAGAGGACATCCACCTCCGCGGGCGTTCGGTCGCCGGTCCTGCCGGGGAGGCCATCGGGCCGTCCTGGGCGATGGCTCGATCGGCGGAACGGGTACCTTCCGCGTTCTTGTGCAGGTGCTGTACGGGGTCATGGTTGCTTCGGATCGTACCTGCACCGGATAGGGAGGGGAGAGTCTCCAGGTGACAACCATTGCGGTGCGGCGTTGGACCGGCGGAGCCACTTGGAGTGTGCCCATCGTGGGCTGAAACTCGCCCGCGCCTTGGTGGCAGTAGTCGGGGCGACCTTCACGCTCCCACCCCCACGCGTGGTCGCCGCCCATGATGAGCAGGGAGGGGCATGGGAGGCGGTACGCCTCCTTCTGTGAGGACGTACGTCACAGAAGGAGTGCGGCGTGAGCGCACGGCGGGAGGATGACACTCTCGCGGCGGCCGCTCCGCAGACGAAGAAGGGCAGAAGACGGCGGACACTCGTCCGTCGCCCTCCGTCCCTGGGGGTGATCCGCAGGCGAAGGCGCTGGGGGCGACACCGGCGATTTCCAGGTCACCCCACTCGTCGGGCCACCAATGGACGTGCACTCGGACCTTGTAACGACCCCCCTCCCCACTAGGGGGGGTCTGAGGGGCCCTGCCGTAGGGCGGGCAGGTCACTGCGGGGGGCCTGGACGCTTTGGACTCCCAGGACATCTCCACGCAGGTTGAGGTCGGAGCGCCGCTGGGTTATTTTAGGGGTTTACGGGAAACGCCTTTACCGGGAGTCCCACATCCACCTCTCCGTCCCCCGAGGGAAGGGGATGCGTAATGGATTTTTCCCAGCGACAAAAAAAAAAAAAAAAAAAAAAAAAAAAAAAAAAAAAAAAAAAAAAAAAAAAAAAAAAAAACAAAAAAAAAAAAAAAAAAAAAAAAAAAAAAAAAAAAAAAAAAAAAAAAAAAAAAAAAAAAAAAAAAAAAAAAAAAAAAAAAAAAAAAAAAAAAAAAAAAAAAAAAAAAAAAAAAAAAAAAAAAAAAAAAAAAAAAAAAAAAAAAAAAAAAAAAAAAAAAAAAAAAAAAAAGGTTGAGGTTAGGTTCGGGGGTTCCCAGCAGTGTTGACTTTCCTCGTAGTAACCCTGGGCAAGTAGCCCGGACACCCCCCGTATCACGGAGGTGGCAGGCTAACGGCAAACGAAACGAACATGCATCTCGAAATCTACTTTGTCTGCTTTCCACTTACGTCGTGTAGACATGTCCTAAATAGTTGAGGGACGCATCCGGGCGTTTTCTCCAAAGGACCTTCTCAGGCCACCCATAAAGGCCCTTCTCAGAGGCAACAAAAGGCCCTTCAGGGCCAACCAAAAGGCCCTTCGCAGGCCAACCAAAGGCCCTTCTCAGGCCAACCCAAAAGGCCCTTCTCAGGGCCCAACCAAAGGCCCTTCTCAGGGCCACATGTCCCGCGATGATGCGCCTCGGGACCCAGCCGTGCGGCATCGTGGCCGGTCGGGCTAGGGGGGAGCGACTTCGGGTCGGAGTATTACCGACGTGGAGTCCTCAGAAGGGCTCGACTGCGGCTCACACAAGCCTCGCAGCGAGGAAGAAGGGGCCCTCTTCGTACGAAGCTCCGGAGAATCTCCGGATACGGCCGGAGGCAGCTCTGCGAAGCGGGTCGTCGTCCAGACGGACTTTGAGAGCGGCTTGCTTCGAAAGAGAAGCAGGCGCGGACCGCCAGCGCGAGGGACGGCTACGGCGCCTCCAGCGTCCTCTACGCGGGACCACTCCGTAGAGGCGATGGAGCGCATGGCACTGGCGGACCAGTTGGAGATCTTGGAGGTGCATCCCAGCTCCCCAACTTGAAGGGCCTTCCCCAAGGCCTGAAAATGCGGGCAGCGGTTGCTCGATCGTCAAGGATGTTGGGCAACGCACCATTCTGCTAGAGAGGCAGCTGCAGGCGAAGGTAGATCGCCTGCAGAAGAGGTGTCCGGGCTGCACGCGCGCGTCGCCGCGCTCATGGCTCTGACCCGAGGCGTCAAAAAAAAAAAAAAAAAAAAAAAAAAAAAAAAAAAAAAAAAAAAAAAAAAAAAAAAAAAAAAAAAAAAAAAAAAAAAAAAAAAAAAAAAAAAAAAAAAAAAAAAAAAAAAAAAAAAAAAAAAAAAAAAAAAAAAAAAAAAAAAAAAAAAAAAAAAAAAAAAAAAAAAAAAAAAAAAAAAAAAAAAAAAAAAAAAAAAAAAAAAAAAAAAAAAAAAAAAAAAAAAAAAAAAAAAAAAAAAAAAAAAAAAAAAAAAAAAAAAAAAAAAAAAAAAAAAAAAAAAAAAAAAAAAAAAAAAAAAAAAAAAAAAAAAAAAAAAAAAAAAAAAAAAAAAAAAAAAAAAAAAAAAAAAAAAAAAAAAAAAAAAAAAAAAAAAAAAAAAAAAAAAAAAAAAAAAAAAAAAAAAAAAAAAAAAAAAAAAAAAAAAAAAAAAAAAAAAAAAAAAAAAAAAAAAAAAAAAAAAAAAAAAAAAAAAAAAAAAAAAAAAAAAAAAAAAAAAAAAAAAAAAAAAAAAAAAAAAAAAAAAAAAAAAAAAAAAAAAAAAAAAAAAAAAAAAAAAAAAAAAAAAAAAAAAAAAAAAAAAAAAAAAAAAAAAAAAAAAAAAAAAAAAAAAAAAAAAAAAAAAAAAAAAAAAAAAAAAAAAAAAAAAAAAAAAAAAAAAAAAAAAAAAAAAAAAAAAAAAAAAAAAAAAAAAAAAAAAAAAAAAAAAAAAAAAAAAAAAAAAAAAAAAAAAAAAAAAAAAAAAAAAAAAAAAAAAAAAAAAAAAAAAAAAAAAAAAAAAAAAAAAAAAAAAAAAAAAAAAAAAAAAAAAAAAAAAAAAAAAAAAAAAAAAAAAAAAAAAAAAAAAAAAAAAAAAAAAAAAAAAAAAAAAAAAAAAAAAAAAAAAAAAAAAAAAAAAAAAAAAAAAAAAAAAAAAAAAAAAAAAAAAAAAAAAAAAAAAAAAAAAAAAAAAAAAAAAAAAAAAAAAAAAAAAAAAAAAAAAAAAAAAAAAAAAAAAAAAAAAAAAAAAAAAAAAAAAAAAAAAAAAAAAAAAAAAAAAAAAAAAAAAAAAAAAAAAAAAAAAAAAAAAAAAAAAAAAAAAAAAAAAAAAAAAAAAAAAAAAAAAAAAAAAAAAAAAAAAAAAAAAAAAAAAAAAAAAAAAAAAAAAAAAAAAAAAAAAAAAAAAAAAAAAAAAAAAAAAAAAAAAAAAAAAAAAAAAAAAAAAAAAAAAAAAAAAAAAAAAAAAAAAAAAAAAAAAAAAAAAAAAAAAAAAAAAAAAAAAAAAAAAAAAAAAAAAAAAAAAAAAAAAAAAAAAAAAAAAAAAAAAAAAAAAAAAAAAAAAAAAAAAAAAAAAAAAAAAAAAAAAAAAAAAAAAAAAAAAAAAAAAAAAAAAAAAAAAAAAAAAAAAAAAAAAAAAAAAAAAAAAAAAAAAAAAAAAAAAAAAAAAAAAAAAAAAAAAAAAAAAAAAAAAAAAAAAAAAAAAAAAAAAAAAAAAAAAAAAAAAAAAAAAAAAAAAAAAAAAAAAAAAAAAAAAAAAAAAAAAAAAAAAAAAAAAAAAAAAAAAAAAAAAAAAAAAAAAAAAAAAAAAAAAAAAAAAAAAAAAAAAAAAAAAAAAAAAAAAAAAAAAAAAAAAAAAAAAAAAAAAAAAAAAAAAAAAAAAAAAAAAAAAAAAATCTCTTCTGTGCCGCTCCGCAGACTAAAAGGGGCCAGATACGGCGGACACAACCGTCCTTCGCCCTCCGCCCCTTGGGGTGATCCGCGACAGTCGACAGGCGCGTGGGCGCACCGCCTGCATTTCAGGATCCCCCCCCACCGTCCGTGCCACAATGGCCGTGCACTCCGGCCATTGTAAGACCCCTCCCCTCTAGGGGTGGTCTGAGGGTCCTGCCGTAGGGCGGGCAGTCACCGCGGGGGCCTGGACGCCTTATTGGACTCCCAGGCCCTCTCCACGCAGGTGAGGTCGGAGCGCCGCTGGGTATTTTTAGAAGAGTGGGTTACCGTGAACGCCTTTACCGGAGTCCACATACCCCTCTCCCGTCCCCCGACGGAAGGGGATCGTATGGCTTTTTTCCCATCGACAAAAAAAAAAAAAAAAAAAAAAAAAAAAAAAAGGTAGGTTGCCGGCGGACTCCCTATCGGCTTCCGACCCGTCGTTCTGCTCGATGAGTCGGAAAACTGTTTCGATAGGATCCTCCCGCCCGCTCAACTGTCCACCCTGCGCACAATGCCCGACCTAGCGGGACGCTCAGTTCGGTTTTTTTCGAGCTGAGCGTTCGAACGGTGGACGCCCTGGTCCCGACTCCTGGTGGTTGAAGGAGGCGATGCCGCGGGGGATGGTTTTTGGCTGTGTCGTTCGACGTAGTCACGCCTTCAACTCCATTCCCACCCAACACTCCCCGTTCTAGAGGCGCTCTCCGGTTTTCACTGGGTGCCCCAGTATCTGCGGGGTCTGTTGGCAGACTATCTGACGATCGGACAGTCTGCCTAACCAACAGGTCGGGCGAACTCTCCGAGAATACTGCTCGATCCGTGTTCCACAGGGTTCTGTTCTAGACCGCTCCTGTGGAACAATCGGATTCGAACTGGCTCTTGCGGGAAATCCCCCCATGGTAGTCTGTCCATCTGCTAGCAGATGACACCCTCCTCACTGCCAGTGGGGGAATTATCGGGGAGGCGGCCCAGCTTGGCCTCGGCGGGAGGTTTCGCTAGTGGTGGACCGTAATCTCCCGCCTAGGGCTGAAGGTGGCGCTGGCACAAGACGAGGCCGTTTTTTCCGGGGGCCTCGGCAGCGGGCCAACCGCCCTACGGCCCTATAGTCGATTGAGGGTGGCCCGCGTTGAGGTGCATGCCCTTATGAAATTCTGGGCCTGGTGCTCGACAGCAAGGGCGCTTCGGCCCCCACTTTGCCGACTGTCGACGCGCCTGCTCAAAACAGCGGCGCCTCTCGGGCTCTCCTCCCGAATCGTCGGGATCCGGCGATCGATTCCGGCGTCTATCTCCGGCCATAACTTGAAAAGTACTGGCCCTGTACGGGCTCCCATATGGGCGGACTCACTGTGCAGACGGGAGAACCCGCTGCCATCCCGCAGGTCCAAAGGGCCATTGCACAGCGTGTTTCTAGGGCGTCCCGCAACGTGAGTTTTGGCGTGCGGCGTGCGTTCTGGCGGCCGTCATCCTTGGGAGCTGGAGTGGGTGCGCGCCATAATGTCTCAGTGGACGGCGGGGTCAGGGGCCACTGAACCGTCCTTCCGGATCCGGGGGCGCGGGACGAATTCCGCCGGGAGCTGAGTGGCTTGCCGTCCTGGCAGTGGGCGGAGGACCTCACCTCCGCGGGCGTTCGTCGCGCTGCTGGAACGCCATCGGGCCCGTCCGGGGCGATATGGCTCGATCGCGGCACCGGCTGCCCTCTCCCTGCTTCTTGTGCAGGTGCTGTCCGGCATGGTTGCTGCTTCGGGATCGTACCTGCAACCGGATAGGGATGGAGGAGTCCTCCAGCGTGCCACCATTTGCGGTTCGGCGGTGGACACGGCGGGAGCACACTTTGGAGGTGTGCCCATCGGGGGCTGAACCTCGTCGCGCCCTGGTGGCAGTAGTCGTGGGCCGACCTCACGCTCCCAGCGTGTCGCCGCCATGCTGATCGGGGATGAGGATGGGCGCGGTAGCCTCCTTCTGTGAGGACGTAATGTCACAGAAGGAGGCGGCGGAGCGCACGCGGGAGGATGACCCTCCTCGCGGCGCCGCTCCGGCAACGAGAGGGGCAGAAAGCGGCGGGACACATCGATCCGTCGCCCTCCGTCCTGGGGGTGATCCGCAGGGCGACAGGCGCGGGGGGCCACCTCCTGCATTTCCGATCACCCCACGTACCACTCGTCGGGGGCCCCCCCCCACAATGGCCGTGCACTCCGGCCATTGTAACGACCTGCCTCCCACTAGGGGGGTCTGAGGGGCCCCCTGCCGTAGGGCGGGCGTCACCGGCGGGGGCCTGGAACGCTATGGACTCCCAGGCCCTCTCCACGCAGGTGAGGTCGGAGCGTCCGCGGTATTTTTAGTGGGTATACCGGGAACTGCCTTTACCGGGGGTCCCCGGATGGCATACCCCTCTCCCGTCCCCCGCCGGGAAGGGGATGCGTAATGGCCCTTTTTTCCCAGCGACAAAAAAAAAAAAAAAAAAAAAAAAAAAAAAAAAAAAAAAAAAAAAAAAAAAAAAAGGTTAGGTTAGGTTAGGTTTACCAAGACAGGTCCAACCTCATCGGACCTGCAGTAGGGCTTCCGTAGGGTCGGGTCGACGGTGGATGCCATACTCGAGGTGAAGTCCATGCGCAGGATCGTTGCCAGGGCGAGGGGGGTAATGCGGTGTCTTTTAGACATTGCCAACGCCCTTTAAACGTCCCTGCCCTGGCCTTGCAGTTAAGGAGGCACTCAATCGACCATCGTGTGCCTCCATCCTCTCCGCGTCCATCGGGGCTTACCTGTCGCGGGAGGTCTGTGACCTTTCCCCTCTCCTGGAGGTAGTTGGTAGTTCGGTGTCCGGGGCCGGTGTTCCACAAGGATCGGTGCTGGGGCCGATCCTCTGGAACTCGGGTACGAACCTGGGTGGCTGCGGGCATCACCCTGAGGGGGTAGGGTCCCTCGTTACGCCGACGATACGCTGGTCTTTCTCAGCAGCAGGACCTATCGGGAGGCGGCGTGCTCGCCACTGGCCGGAGTGGCCGATGTCGGCAGCCGCGTTAGGCGCTAGTTTTGGAAGTTCGCCTGAACAAGTCCGAGGCCCTATACTTTCATGCTCCTCGGAAGGGCCCCACCAGATGCCCACATCATCGGTCGGTGGCTCAATGGACGTCAAAAGGAGCATGAAGTACCTCCGGACTTGTTCTGGACGTCGGTGGAGTTTTCGGGCCACTTTTCCACCCTTGGCCCCGAAGGCTGTTGAAAACAGCGTCGCCGTTGGCGCGCCGCTTGCCCAATGTGAATGGCCGAGCGCCTCGTCCGACGGCTGTACAACCGGAGTGGTCAAGGTCGTGGCCCGCTAACGGTGCCCCCGTATTGGGCGGACGCTCTGGGATCGGCCAACGTCACCCTGCGTCGAATGCGCAGAGGTTATGGCCCTCCGGGCCGATAGCGGGTACCGGACCATCTCCGGTGAGGTGGCGTGCGTGCTGGCTTGGAGTCTTGCCGTTGAACCTGGACGCTATTTCCGCTAGGTCCGATCTATGTCGGCGTCGGGCCCAGCGTTCGGGGGTCCGGCAATGTCCGCACCACAGGTGGAGGAGCAGAGCCGCATTGTAGAGGCGTGGAGTCCGGCTTGGCAACACATCCCCGGCCAGAGTGACTATCGAGGCAGTTCGTCCTGTCTTCCGCCAGTGGTTTGGCGAGGCGTCACGGCGTCCCACCTTCCGCCACGCAGGTACTCACTGGGGCACGGTTGCTTCGGGAGATACCTGTGTCGGGTCGCTGGGAGGGAAGCCCGACTCTCGCTGCACACTGGCTACGACTGCCTCGAGTATACGGCCCCCACACGTTTTGGGGAGGTGTGGCAGTGCCCTGGGCGTCTCAACGTCGCGCTTTGGCGCGCGTCATAGGGACGACCTCCTCTCAAACCGGCCGGGGTCAAGGCCTGGCCGGTTGCGAGACTCGTGGGACGCGGGTCTCCCTTTCTGCGAGGCAGTGGTGCTCGAGAAAGAGGCAGCGGACGGGCGAGGGAGGCATCCGCCAAGCTCGGGCCATCCAGCCGCAGAGACCGGGTCCCGGAGTGCGTCCACGACCGCCCGCCTTCCCGCCCTAATCGGCCAGAGGGCGGACAGCTGGATCTGGCCGCCTACTCACTTGCCGAGTATCGCGCGAGGTCGCTCCCCCTCGCGCTACCCGAGAAGGCGTCGGGGTGTTTTTCCACCGCCCTGACTCCGCGACGTGCCTAACAATGCTCCAGCAGCCGTGATTCACGGCAGACTGTGCAGTGTCCCTGTCTCACAGCCGTAAGGCGGTCGAGTAGGAGCACCGTGAGGTTTTAAGTGGGTATGTGGTTACTGGCCTACATCTGCCGGCCGCGAGTCCCACATAACCGATTCGAGTTAGGTTCCCAAGGGAGTTTCTGGCCTCTCACTGGTCAGCTTCCCTCCCGGTTGGGACGGATAGGGGAAAACCCTCGCTCTTGCGGGCCGATTGGATCGGGAGTTTATTCCGCGACCGGACCAAACCATGACAGGTAATGGCGTACCTTATGCTTGTTATGCACACGGCCTAGGGGAGCACACCCCGATCAGAAAAGCCCAGCTGTTGCACAGCCTAAAAAACATGATGATACTCTCAAAACAATTTACCCCAGGAGTGTACATTCTCACCGAGGCTGGAGAATCCCTTCCGCGCTTCGGCGTGCAGCCCCAACCGAACTGGGGGGGCAAGCCATATCATTATGTTGCGGGAGAGGCCCCGAAGAAGGGCGGTGGTTTGTATCAATTGCCCAAAGAGGGCGAGTAGTAATGCGTGCCCGACGAGGGTGGCGCGTGTTGTTGCCCGAAGAGGAGCAGAGTGGAAGAGCCTTCGCAAACCCCAGTAGGCTTCCTGTGCCTACTAGTTCCGGGAGAGTACACTTAAGTGTGGCGAGGGTGGTGCTCGGAGAGGCTAGACTGCGGAAATGCGCCTCAATTATTAGTGGGAGGTCGAGGTCTTCGTCACGAGGTCGTTTCTGGGAGGTCTTTCTAGGGTCGGAACACAGACAATCTCAATGAGATCCGCTAATTTCGACTTCCAACGTCGAAAGTCGCAAATATAAAGAGGCAGAAGGAGTGGAAGATCATTCCGGCTCCTCATGTGCTGAGGAGGATAAAGAGCGGCCGAGGCCAGAGACCCCAGCCCGGCGAGAAGAGCTCCGCCTGCAGGCAGAATGTGACTATCACAAATATACACACACTGTCCAGGCGAACAAACTCCCGGCTCTCAGAGTTGACGGAGGTGAACAGGTTTTAACGTGGGACGGTCCCTTGGTTGCAAGACCTAAGCCCAGGTCACAGACCGCCTGGCAATAATTAATAAAGGTGCCAGTAGGTCCGCAACCTTAGGGCCACCTTCACAAAAGCCTTAGAGGCGGCTGAGCCTAAACACGGCTGTTGAGATCTTGCCAGCCGACAGCCACGAGGATGTTTGTGCAGTTGCGGGCTGTCAACTCCGTTTAACTCAGGAACTGACAGCCCTTAGAAAGAGGGGCTCAATGAGGATCGACCTCGAACGCTTCCAGCATGCATAAGGATCCCAAAATTAGAGAAAGAGAGAACTGTCGCGTTCATAATGTTTTGGCCCGTGGGCACTTTCTGAACACGCGATGCGCGGGCGCTAGAGTACGCTCCTCCCAGCAAACCATTCCGCCCTCCTTTGGCGGCAGTAAGACGCGCCAGGCGTAGACAGTGACGACGTCTGCCAGCGCCTGCTAACCCGGCGCCTAAACAAGGCAAGGAGGCAAGGAAGAATGCGGCTAAGGCGAAGAAAGAAACACCTGCTCCAGTATAGCCACGACCACTGCCTGCTCGCCCCAGATACCTGACCGAGGGTGTAAAGTTGTGGTGCGTAAGGCAGAAGAAAAACTGCGGCAAGCTACAAAGCAGACCGCAACCGAAAGCGATTAAGGAGAAGTCCAAGCTGCCAAGTTAACGGCCACCTCGTTCAGCGGCGGTACCGTGACTTTGCAGCCAGCCCTGCGGTTAGCAAGGAGTTGAACCTATCGTGTGTCCTTAACCAATTAAAGCATGGGTTAATTTGGAAACCTCGGCTTAAGGACCTGCGAGTCAGGTCGTCCTCTACTGGTGCCATGGTTCTGGACTCCTGTCGCCAAAGTGGAGACAAGGCGGATGCCCCGGCTCAGTGCCTACGTGTGTAGCTGGAGCGCCAATGAGTTCTGAGTCCGCGAGAACCAATGATTGTGCATAGCTACGCGTACGGGTTAGACGACTGCCAACTTCCGAGGAGGTGGCGCAGGCCGTTTTGGCCGAGTGGGGCGGGCTGCGATGTCGGATCTGTAAAGGGTGGAGATCCGACAAGACCGCAATGGCCTTGTGCGTAGCGGCGTGGGGTCCCCGCTGCCCTATCATGGGGGCGGCGAGAAGGTTAGCGGCACGCGAACTCTTGGTGGGTTTTGTTTCTTCTGCGCGGTGGGGATGCAGCTGCTGCAACCTCGACATTCTGCGCTGCTTCCGCTGCCACGAATGGTGCACGATCGCAGAAAATGTGCGAGCGGGAAGTGGACCGCAGCTCCCCGTGTTTCAGGTGTGGGCGACCTGGACAACAGGCAATCAGCGTGCACTGATCCGCCACGTGCTGTCCGGCTTGCGAAGAAGCGCAGAGACCTGCCATCATTTGTCAGGCAGCGCTGCTTGCGCTAAGATCTGCGCGCAATTTAGCGCAGGGCGGGGTGAAAGGGGCTGCTAGGCTATAAGCCAGGCTCCTCCTGAAACCCAAAACAAGGGTGCGGAGGTTCGCCGTGCACAGCCCAATAATGGTTGCAAATATTACAGGCGAACATCAACCACTGGCGCCAGAACCCAAGACTTATTGGTCCAACCTGGCGCAGTTGGTCGATACACGTGGCGGTTGTTGCGGACCCTACCAGCGTTCCCCCCGGTACGAACGGGTCGTCGACAACACCGGGTGTGGTAGCACTCATCACCCCGGGTTGCTGCGGGCTCCCCGCCTTTCTCAACGATTCGAGAAGGGTGCGGGATGCGTGCGGCCCTTGTCGGCGACCTAGCCATCGTAAGGTGTCTAACTTCTCCCCATCGAACTCTATCGGAGTTCGAGGATTTTCTCATTCCACTGGGGGAAATAGTGGAGGCGACTACTTCCGGCGGAGGTCCTTTGGTCGCAGGAGACCTGAAAACGCAAAGTCCAGCGTGTTGTGCTCTGCAACGACGGAGGTGCTGTTTGACACGTCGAGTGGTGATTGCCACCTTTTGTCTGTCCTCAAATCGGGCCGACCAACACGTGTGTGCGAAGGCTGGTCGGGTCCGTGGTGGACGTTTCGTTCGCGAGCCCGGCCCTAGCCGCCGTGTTCGGGGTTGGCGAGTTGCTGGAAGAATGTGGAGACTCTCTCGGACTCTCTACATCCGTTACGAGATATCCACCAATCCATTCGGAGCCGCCAAGCTCCCAGTTCCGACCTCGCTAGAGTGCGACCGGCGTGCAATTGAGTCGCCTCGACAGGCAGTTGTTGGAGGAGGCCGCGATAGTGGAAGCCTGGCTGCCCCAGAGCTTGGCGTCTGCAGAAGCGCTGCACCTGGGCGCAGGGGCGATGCCGTATCCTTTGACGGTCAATGCCCCGTTCCAGGGCGTCGTCCACAACGGCGACAGGTGTACTGTGTCGTAGGATCGGCACGCGTAAACATCTGGCGTTGCCGCGAGACCCAGTAAGGGCCACTATCGCAGAGAGGGTACCATGACAGCAGGAGGAACCGTTTTGTCCGCGTCTATGTCGAGGCGAGGACGCAGCTGCAGGAGGACATCGGTCGTCCGCGATAAGGCTAATCGCAGATCATATGGTGGCGGGAATAGCCAATACCCGTACGGCACGCCTTACCGATGGTGCTCGTAAGCTACGGGCTTGGTCTCCACCCCTGACGCAGCACTCGACCGGATATCCTCCGAGAGTGCTGTCGTCGCTGTTCCGCAGCGGGGGGCCAACTTTTTTTCCACCTTCCGATGGCCCGCCCTGCAGCGCGGCGGACGATGATGACGACAGTGTCACACCACAGGTCGAGGAGGAATGCTCGAAGAGTCTATCAACTGCCGATCTCGCACAAAGCACCGCGCCCGGGCTGGAGGCGGTCCCGTGCCGGGCCTTAACTCTGGCCCCGGAACACCCTGGGGCCTAGAGTGCGAGGGCTATTCTCGGCTGTTCTGGCTCACAGCCATAATTCCACATGCGTTGGAAGACAGCAGGTTAGTCCTCATCAAAAGAGGGTCGCCCGGCGGAATTTTCAGGCCTCCGCCTCCAGCCCATCGTGCTTCTTGAGCGAGCTCAGCCAAGCGCTCTTCGAGCGTGTTGTAGTCATGAGGCTAGCACCACCATTTTGAGTGGCCAGTCCCGGACCTCTCGGACCTGTCCGTATGGGTTTCCGCAGGGGGCGGTCGACGGTGGATGCCATACTCCTAGTGAAGTCCCATGCCAGTATGCGGTTGCCAGGGGCGAGGGGTAATGGCGGTGTCTTTAAGACATCGCCAACGCCTTAACTCCTTGCCATGGACTTGCATTTAAGGAGGCACTCATCTACCATCGTGTGCCTCCATACTGCTCCCGCGTCATCCGGGGCTTACCTGTCCGTGAAGGTCTGTGCCCTATTCCCCGCCCGGTGGAGGAGGTTGGGAGGAGTTCGTGGTGTCGGCCGGTGTTTCCACAGGATCGGTGCTCGGTCGCGATCCTCTGTAACATCGGGTACTACTGGGTGCTAGCGGCCAACACCCTGAGGGGGTAATGTCCTCGTTACGCCGACGATACCCGTGTCTGGCGCAGCAGAGGACCTATCGGGAGGCGGCGTTGCTCGCCACGGACGGAGTGGCCGCATGTCGTCAGCCGCATTAGGCGGCTAGGTTTGTGAGTCCCTTGAACAAGTCCGAGGCCCTATACTTTCTGCTTCGCGGAAGGGCCCATCACCAGATTCCCCACACATCGTCGTTTGTAGTCAAATTGCGTCAAAAGGAGCATGAAGTACCTCGGACTTGTTCTGGACGGTCGGTGGAGTGTTTCGGGGGCCCTTTTCCACCTTGGCCCAGAGCTGTTGAAAACAGCGTCGGCCCTCGGCGCGCACTCTTGCCATGTGAATGGGCAGAGCGCCTCGAGCCGACGGCTGTACACCGTAGTGTGAGGTCGATGCCCTCTACGGTCCCGTATGGGCGGACGCATCTGGATCGGCACAACGTCACCCTGCTGCGAAGGGCGCAGAGGGTGATGGCCATCCGTGCGATACGCGGTACCGGACCACCTCCGGTAGGGTGGCGTGCGTCTTGGCTGGAGTCCTGCCGTGGGACCTGGACGCTATTTTCCCCTAGCGTCGACTGATTGTCCGGCGTCGGGCCCAGCGTCCGGTGATCCGCAATGTCAGCACCACAGGCAGAGGAGCGGGAAGCCCGCATTGGAGGCGTGGGAGTGCTCCTGCTGGCAACACCATCCGCCGGCCAGAGGACGATCGGGCAGTTCTTCTGTCGTCCGCCATGGGTTGGCGAGGCGTCACTCGTCCTAAACCTTCCGCACCACGCAGGTAACTCACGGGCAGGTTGCTTCGGGAGATACCTGTGTCGGTGTCGCTGGGAGGTACCCGACGCCGCGCCCCAATGCGACTACTAGCCTCGAGGAGACGGCCCAAGCACACTCTTGGAGGTGTGCAGTGCCTGGGCGTCTCAACTCCGCGCTATTTGCGCGACGTCATAGGGGACGACCTCTCTCCTCCCGGACCGTGGTCGTCCATGGCCGGTTGGCGAGACGTCGTGGGACCGGTCTCCTCTTTCTGTGGCAGTGGTGCTAGAGAAAGGAGGCAGCGGAACGGGCCGAGGGATGCAATACCAATCTCGCCATCCGCCGCAAGAGACCGGGTTCGCCGAGGGCGGCACACGATCGCCCGCCTTCCGCCTAATCGGCCAGAGGGCGTCAGCTTGGGGAAGCTGTGCCTAACACCCCCTGCCCCGCCTACTCACCTGCCCGGTAGGCTCGCGCAGGTTCGCTCCCGCGCTCTGCTCCGATAAGGCCGTCGGGGGTGTTCCACCGCCCCTGACTCCGCGACGTGCCTAACAGGCTCCCGCCGCCGTTATTCACGGAAGACTGTGCAGTTCCCGTTTCTCACGCCGTAGGCGGCGAGGAGGAGGGCACCGTAGGTTTAGTGGGTATGTGGACTGGCCCTACATCTGCCGGTCCGCAGAGTCCCCCTAACCCGTTCGAGTTCCCCACTCGTTCTGGTATCCGTAACAGGATTTCCCTCACGTAAAAAAAACAAAAAAAAAAAAAAAAAAAAAAAAGGTTAGTTAGCGTTAGGTTAGGTGTGGTTGGTTAGTTAGGTTAGGTTAGGTTGGGGTTCCCGCGTGTTGACTCCTTCCTCGTATTACCCCTGGGCCAACGTACCTGACCACCGTAACGAGTGGCAGGCTAACGGCAACGAACACTGCTTATCGAAACTTCTCTTTGTGTTCGTTTCCGATTTTGTTTGGACAGCAATGTCCAAACAGTTGACGGACGCTCCGGCGTTTTCTCCCAAAAGGCCCTTCTCAGCCAACCAAAAGGCCCTTTCTCAGGGCCAACCACAAGGCCCTTCTCAGCCAACCCAAAGCCCTTCTCAGGCCACCCAAAGTGCCCTTCTCAGGCCAACAAGCCCTTCTCAGGCCAACCCTTCCCGCGATGCTTCGGCATCGGGAACCAGCCGTGCTGCATCTGTAGCCAGCCCTGGCTAGAGGGAGCGCCTTCGGTCGGACTATTTCCGACGTGGGAGTCCATAAGTCATGGCTCGAACTGCGGCTCTACAAGCCGCCAGTCCAGAAAGAGGGCCCTCTTCAGGCGAAGCTCCGGAGAATCTCCGGATACTGCGGAGCAGCCCGCCAAGCGGGTCGTCGTCCAGACGGACTTTGAGGAGAGGATCGCCTCGAAAGAGAAGCAGGCGCGGACCGCCAGAGCGAAGGCCGGCTACGGCGCCTCCAGCGTCCTCTACGCGGACCACTCCGTAGAGGAGATGGAGCGCATGGCACTGGAGGACCAGTTGGAGATCTTGGAGGTGGCATCCAAGTCCTCCAACCTAAAGGGCACCTTTCAGAAGGCCCTGAAATGCCGAGCAGCGAGTTTGCTCGGCATCGTCAAGGAGCTGGCTCAGCGGACCACTACTGACGAGACGCGGCAGTTGCAGGCGAAGGTGGATCGCCTGCAAAAGGAGGTCTCAGGGCTGCACGCCCGCGTAGCCGAGCTCATGGCTCGACCAGAGGCGGCCGCAGAAGGTCCTGCTACGGCGCCTCTCCCCTCCAACCTTGAGGATATCATCCGCAAGGTTGTCACGGAGGAGAGGGCCTTCATCAGGACCTGCTTCGCGGCCATAGAAGACCGGCTCCTGCCGGAGAAGCGGCTTCGCCCTCCTCTCGCGGCGGACAAGGCGATGCCTACCGCGCCGGGTCCCTCAGCGACCACAGCGCTCGGGGAGAATCCTAAGAACAAGGGCAAAGGTAAGGGGAAAAAGTCCTCTGCACCTGCCCCGACTACCCAGACGGCACCTGCGGTCGTCGAGAGGGAAGACCCGCTTCTGCCCTCCACCACCCCTTCCAATGCACCTTGGACAAAGGTGGTACCGAGGAAGCGGAAGGGGAAGAAGTCGGCCCCTAAGGCCCCTGCAGCCAAGCCTAAGGCCAGCCAGCCGGTTGCGAACAAGGGGAAGAAGCTTGCTCCTCCTAAGACCGCTACTGTCGTGGTCACACTGACCACAGAGGCAGCGGAACGGGGGGAGACGTACGAGTCCGTACTTCGGCGGGCTCGTACGAGCATCGACCCTGCACAACTGGGGGCGGGCAGAGTCACGTGCCGGAAAACCCAAACGGGGGCACGTATTTTCGAGTTCCCCGGGACTCAGGGCGGAACAAAGGCAGACCTCTTTGCGTCTAAGCTCAAAGAGGCTGTCGCCGACACGGCCAAGGTCGCTAGACCTATTAAATGTGTGGCTCTCGAAGTGACCGACCTCGATGATTCGGTCACACAAGACGAGGTGGTGACCGCGATAGCGGCGGAGGGGGGCTGCGCGATCACAGCCATCAAGGGCCGGGCCATTAGGCTTGGCCGCGGAGGCATGGGCACTATGCAGCTGGAGTGCCCAGTCATAGCAGCCAAGGCGGTTGTGGCCAAGGGCCGCCTTTCGGTCGGGCTTAGCTCGGGTAGGGTCCCGGGCACTTGAGGACAGGCCGATGCGCTGCTTCAAGTGCTTCGGCATTGGCCACACCCGGGCTCTCTGTCCCTCCACTGCCGAGCGCACGGAACTGTGCTTCCGTTGCGGCAAAGAGGGACATAAGTCGGCCACGTGCGAAGCTACGACTCCGCGCTGCGCAGTATGCGCTGCCAGTGGTCGTCCCGCCGACCACGTGATGACGGGCAGGAAGTGCTGCCCGCCATCTAAGAAGGGGAAAGCGCAGGCGCGACCTGCCGCTGCTGCCGCCGCCGTCGTAACACCAGTTACCGCGCCGGCCACCGAGGGGAATGCGATGAACACCGAATGAACGGAGCCCATCGCATTCTCCAGGCGAACACCAACCACTGCAGAGCGGCCCAGGATTTACTGGTCCAAACTCTCGCAGAATGGTTGGTGGACGTGGCGGTTGTTGCCGAGCCGTATTCTGTCCCTAGCAGCTGGCTGGGAGACGACAACGGCTCGGTAGCACTGGTAGCGCGGTCTTCCACAGACTCCCTTCCCCTCTCGCTCTTAGAGAGGGGACCGGGGTACGTGGTCGCCGCGTGGGGTGAAGTGGCCCTCATTGGGGTGTACATCTCCCCAAACCGCCCTCTCACGGACTTCGAGAGCTTTCTCGAAGTCCTAGCCATGGTGGTTGGCAGAGTGGTGCAGCGCAGGATACTGGTGGTGGGCGATTTTAACGCCAAGTCGGTGGTGTGGGGTAACCCAACCACCGATGCCCGAGGTCGCGAGCTGGAGGCCTGGTACGTTTCGTCCGGTCTGTCCCTCCTCAACAGGGGCACAGTCCTCACGTGCGTGCGGCGAGAGGGGGGGTCCATCGTGGACCTCGCCTTCGACTCAACTTCTTTGGCGGCGGGCATTGTGGACTGGCGGGTGGAGATGGTGGAGACGCTTTCGGACCACCGATACGTGCGGGTCGATGTCTCCACACAGGGCTCCCGGGGGGGCCGCGCGGGTCGGTCGCACTGTCCACGGTGGGAGCTCACCCGCCTAGACCGGGAGGCCGCCACAGAGGCGGCTTTCGTGCAGGACTGGCTGTCGCCTCCTGTCGACGGCCGGGACGTGGACGCCACGGCAGTCCGTCTGAGGGAATCCTTGACCGAGGTGTGCAAGCTCAAGCATGCCTCGGTCTCGCCGCCCTCCTCCCAGCCGCGCAGTGTACTGGTGGTCAGAGGAGTTGGGGGATCTCCGGGCCGCCTGTGTGGCCACCAGGAGGGAATACACAAGGAGCCGGCGGCGGCGTCGTCGCGACCTCGAAAACGAGGGCCCGCCTCTATGCTGCATACATAGAGGCGAAGGCTACCCTGACGACGCGAATGGCCGAAGCTCAGGGTAGCGCGAGGGCGGAGATGTCGGAGGGTCTCGACGTTGACCCGTTTGGGAGGCCGTACAAGGCGGCACGCAACAAGTTGCGTCCGTGCGGTCCCCCAGTTGCTGAGACCCTCGAGCCGGCGCTCCTGGATGGGGTGATCCAGTCCCTATTTCCGCGCAGGGACAACTTCACCCCACCAGTAATGAGCGCCCCTCTGGTGGCGGCTCCATCGGCCGAGGAGGTCCCCCCGGTGACGGAGGACGAGGTGGAGGTGGCAGCGCTCTGCCTCCGGGCCAAGAAGACGGCCCCAGGTCCGGACGGCGTCCCCGCACGAGTTGTGGCCATCGCCGCCTCCCAGATGGGAGGGAGGCTTCGGGAACTCTTCAGCGCGTGTCTGACGTGCGAGAGGTTCCCGAAGCCTTGGAAAGAGGGCCAATTGTGCCTTCTTCGGAAGGAGCGGCGGCCGGCGGACTCCCCCTCGGCATACCGACCCATCGTTCTGCTCGATGAGGTCGGAAAAATGTTCGAGAGGATCCTCGCCGCCCGCATAAACTGCCACCTGCGCACAATTGGCCCGGACCTAGCGGACGCTCAGTTCGGTTTTCGAGCTGAGCGTTCGACGGTCGACGCCCTGTCCCGACTCAGGGACGGGGTGAAGGAGGCGATGGCCGCGGGGGATGGAGTGTTGGCTGTGTCGTTCGACATAGTCAACGCCTTCAACTCCATTCCCCACTCCACCGTGCTAGAGGCGCTCCGTTTTCACGGGGTGCCCCAGTATCTGCGGGGTCTGTTGGCGGACTATCTGAGCGATCGGACAGTCCGCCTAACCAACAGGTCGGGCGAGCTCCGCAGATACTGCGTCGAGTCCGGTGTTCCACAGGGTTCTGTTCTAGGACCGCTCCTGTGGAACATCGGATTCTACTGGCTCTTGCGGGGTAATCTCCCTCGTGGTACGTCTGTCAGCTGCTCTGCAGATGGCACCCTCCTCACTGCCAGGGGGAGGAATTTCGGGGAGGCGGCCAGCTTGGCCTCGGCGGGAGTTTCGCTAGTGGTGGCTCGAATCTCCCGCCTAGGGCTGAAGGTGGCGCTGCACAAGACCGAGGCCGTATTTTTCCGTGGGCCTCGGCAGCGCCAACCGCCCGACGCCCATATACACGTTGAGGGTGCCCGCGTTGAGGTGCAGGCCCAGATGAAATATCTGGGCCTGGTGCTCGACAGCAAGTGGCGCTTCGGCGCTCACTTTGCCGAGCTGTCGACGCGCCTGCTCAAAACAGCGGGCGCCCTCTCGTGGCTCCTCCCGAACGTCGGGAGTCCCGGCGATCGATGCCGGCGTCTATACGCCGGCATACTGAAAAGTATGGCCCTGTACGGGGCTCCCATATGGGCGGACTCACTGTGCAGACGGGAGAACGCCGCTGCCATCCGCAGGCCACAAAGGGCCATTGCACAGCGGGTGGCTAGGGCGTACCGCACAGTGAGTTTTGCGGCGGCGTGCGTTCTGGCGGGCACCCATCCTTGGGAGCTGGAGGCTTGGGTGCTCGCCAGAATGTACGAGTGGACGGCGGGTCAGAGGGCACTGAACCGTCGTCCGGATCCGGGGGAGCGGGAGGAAATCCGCCGGGAGCTGAGGGACGCCGTCACTCGGCAGTGGGCGGAGGACCTCACCTCCGCGGCGTTCGGTCGCCGGCTGCTGGACGCCATCGGGCCCGTCCTGGGCGATTGGCTCGATCGGCGGCACGGCTCCCTCTCCCTGCGTCTTGTGCAGGTGCTGTCCGGGCATGGTTGCTTCGGATCGTACCTGCACCGGATAGGGAGGGAGGAGTCTCCAGCGTGCCACCATTGCGGGGCCGCGGTGGACACGGCGGAGCACACCTTGGAGGTGTGCCCATCGTGGGCTGAACCTCGCCGCGCCCTGGTGGCAGTAGTCGGGGCCGACCTCACGCTCCCCAGCGTGGTCGCCGCCATGCTGAGCGGGGAGGAGGCATGGGCGGCGGTAGCCTCCTTCTGTGAGGACGTAATGTCACAGAAGGAGGCGGCGGAGCGCACGCGGGAGGATGACCCTCTCGCGGCGCCGCTCCGCAGACGAAGAAGGGGCAGAAGACGGCGGACACAACGTCCGTCGCCCTCCGCCCCTGGGGGTGATCCGCAGGCGACAGGCGCGGGGGCGCCACCGCCTGCATTTCCAGGATCACCCCACTCGTCGGGCCACAATGGCCGTGCACTCCGGCCATTGTAACGACCCCTCCCCACTAGGGGGAGACAGAGGGGCCTGCAGTAGGGCGGGCAGTCACCGGCGGGGGCCTGGACGCTATGGACTCCCAGGCCCTCTCCACGCAGGTGAGGTCGGAGCGCCGCTGGGTATTTTTAGTGGGTATACCGGGAACGCCTTTACCGGGAGTCCCACATACCCCTCTCCCGTCCCCCGACGGGAAGGGGATGCGTAATGGCATTTTTTTCCCAGCGACAAAAAAAAAAAAAAAAAAAAAAAAAAAAAAAAAAAAAAAAAAGGTTGTGGCGACTTTAACGCCAAGTCGGTGGTGTGGGGTAACCCAACCACCGATGCCCGAGGTCGCGAGCTGGAGGTCTGGTCCGTGTCGTCCGGTCTGTCCCTCCTCAATAGAGGCACAGTCCACACGTGCGTGCGGCGAGAGGGGGGGTCCATCGTGGACCTCGCCTTCGCCTCCCCTTCTTTGGCGGCCCGCATTGTGGGCTGGCGGGTGGAGCTAGTGGAGACGCTTTCGGACCACCGATACGTGCGGTTCGATGTCTCCACACAGGGCTCCCGCGGAGGCCGTGCGGCTCGATCGCACTTCCCGCGGTGGGCGCTCACCCGCCTCGACCGGGAGGCCGCCAAGGAGGCGGCTTTCGTGCAGGACTGGCTGTCGCCTCCTGTCGACGGCCAGGACGTGGACGCCACGGCAGTCCGTCTGAGGGACTCCTTGACCGAGGTGTGCAACTCAAGCATGCCTCGGTCTCGCCGTCCTCCTCCCAGCCGCGCTGTGTACTGGTGGTCAGAGGAGTTGGGGGATCTCCGGGCCGCCTGTGTGGCCACCAGGAGGGAATACACAAGGAGCCGGCGGCGGCGCCATCGCGACCTCGAAAACGAGGGCCGCCTCTATGCTGCATACATAGAGGCGAAGGCTACCCTGACGACGCGAATGGCCGAGTCTCAGGGTAGCGCGAGGGGGAAATGTTGGAGGGTCTCAACGTTGACCCGTTTGGGAGGCCGTACAAGGCGGCACGCAACAAGTTGCGTCCGTGCGGCCCCCCAGTTGCTGAGACCCTCGAGCCGGCGCTCCTGGATGGGGTGGTCCAGTCCCTGTTTCCGCGCAGGGACAACTTCACCCCACCAGTAATGAGCGCCCCTCTGGTGGCAGCTCCACCGGCCGAGGAGGTCCCCCCGGTGACGGAGGACGAGGTGGAAACGGCAGCCTTCTGCCTCCGGGCCAAAAAGACGGCCCCAGGTCCGGACGGCGTCCCCGCCAAAGTTGTGGCCATCGCCGCCTCCCAGATGGGAGGGAGGCTTCGGGACCTCTTCAGCGCGTGTCTGACGTGCGAGAGGTTCCCGAAGCCTTGGAAGGAGGGCCAATTGTGCCTTCTTCGGAAGGAAGGGCGGCCGGCGGACTCCCCCTCGGCATACCGACCCATCGTTCTGCTCGATGAGGTCGGAAAAATGTTCGAGAGGATCCTCGCCGCCCGAATAAGCTGCCACCTGCGCACAATTGGCCCGGACCTAGCGGACGCTCAGTTCGGTTTTCGAGCTGAGCGTTCGACGGTGGATGCCCTGTCCCGACTCAGGGACGGGGTGAAGGAGGCGATGGCCGCGGGGGATGGAGTGTTGGCTGTGTCGTTCGACATAGTCAACGCCTTCAACTCCATTCCCCACTCCACCGTGCTAGAGGCGCTCCGTTTCCATGGAGTGCCTCAGTATCTGCGGGGTCTGTTGGCGGACTATCTGAGAGATCGGACAGTCCGCCTAACCAACAGGTCGGGCGAGCTCCGCAGATACTGCGTCGAGTCCGGTGTTCCACAGGGTTCTGTTCTAGGACCGCTCCTGTGGAACATCGGATTCGACTGGCTCTTGCGGGGAAATCTCCCCCGTGGTACGTCTGTCATCTGCTATGCAGATGACACCCTCCTCACTGCCAGGGGGAGGAATTTCGGGGAGGCGGCCAGCTTGGCCTCGGCGGGAGGTTCGCTAGTGGTGGACCGAATCTCCCGCCTAGGGCTGAAGGTGGCGCTGCACAAGACCGAGGCCGTATTTTTCCGTGGGCCTCGGCAGCGCCAACCGCCCGACGCCCATATACACGTTGAGGGTGCCCGCGTTGAGGTGCAGGCCCAGATGAAATATCTGGGCCTGGTGCTCGACAGCAAGTGGCGCTTCGGCGCTCACTTCGCCGGGCTGTCGACGCGCCTGCTGAAGACAGCGGGTGCCCTCTCGTGGCTCCTCCCGAACGTCGGGAGTCCCGGCGATCGATGCCGGCGTCTATACGCCGGCATACTGAAAAGTATGGCCCTGTACGGGGCTCCCATATGGGTGGACTCACTGTGCAGACGGGAAAACGCCGCTGCCATCCGCAGGCCACAAAGGGCCATTGCACAGCGGGTGACTAGGGCGTACCGCACGGTGAGTTTTGCGGCGGCGTGCGTTCTGGCGGGCACTCATCCTTGGGAGCTGGAGGCTTGGGTGCTCGCCAGAATGTACGAGTGGACGGCGGGTCAGAGGGCACTGAACCGTCGTCCGGATCCGGGGGAGCGGGAGGAAATCCGCCGGGAGCTGAGGGACGCCGTCACTCGGCAGTGGGCGGAGGACCTCACCTCCGCGGCGTTAGGTCGCCGGCTGCTGGACGCCATCGGGCCCGTCCTGGGCGATTGGCTCCATCCGCGGCACGGCTCCCTCTCCCTGCGTCTTGTGCAGGTGCTGTCCGGGCATGGTTGCTTCGGATCGTACCTGCACCGGATAGGGAGGGAGGAGTGTCCAGCGTGCCACCACTGCGGGGCCGAGGTGGACACGGCGGAGCACACCTTGGAGGTGTGCCCATCGTGGTCCGAACCTCGCCGCGCCCTGGTGGCAGTAGTCGGGGCCGACCTCACGCTCCCCAGCGTGGTCGCCGCCATGCTGAGCGGGGAGGAGGCATGGGCGGCGGTAGCCTCCTTCTGTGAGGACGTAATGTCACAGACGGAGGCGGCGGAGCGCACGCGGGAGGATGCCCCTCACGCGGCGCCGCTCCGCAGACGAAGAAGGGGCAGAAGACGGCGGACACAATGTCCGTCGCCCTCCGCCCCTGGGGGTGATCCGCAGGCGACAGGCGCGGGGGCGCCACCGCCTGCATTTCCAGGATCACCCCACTCGTCGGGCCACAATGGCCGTGCACTCCGGCCATTGTAACGACCCCTCCCCACTAGGGGGGGTCTGAGGGGCCTGCCGTAGGGCGGGCAGTCACCGGCGGGGGCCTGGATGCTATGGACTCCCAGGCCCTCTCCACGCAGGTGAGGTCGGAGCGCCGCTGGGTATTTTTAGTGGGTATACCGGGAACGCCTTTACCGGGAGTCCCACATACCCCTCTCCCGTCCCCCGACGGGAAGGGGATGCGTAATGGCATTTTTTCCCAGCGACAAAAAAAAAAAAAAAAAAAAAAAAAAAAAAAAAAAAAAAAAAAAAAAAAAAAAAAAAGGTTAGGTTAGGTTAGGTTAGGTTAGGTTAGGTTAGGTTAGGTTAGGTTAGGTTAGGTTAGGTTAGGTTAGGTTAGGTTAGGTTAGGTTAGGTTAGGTTAGGTTAGGTTAGGTTAGGTTAGGTTAGGTTAGGTGAGGTTAGGTTAGGTTAGGTTAGGTTAGGTTAGGTTAGGTTAGGTTAGGTTAGGTTAGGTTAGGTTAGGTTAGGTTAGGTTAGGTTAGGTTAGGTTAGGTTAGGTTAGGTTAGGTTAGGTTAGGTTAGGTTAGGTTAGGTTTTTTTTTTTTTTTTTTTTTTTTTATTGAATAAAACACATCCACGGGTGTGATTGCCCGTGCCCTTTTTTAATTTTTTATTTGACAATTTGGCGTTCACTGTACAATTAACCACTTAGACTACTAAGACTACTTAAACTAAAGAGGGTGTTTACCCTACTGACATTTTTTTTTTTTTTTTTTTTTTTTTTTTTTTTTTTTTTTTTTTTTTTTTTTTTTTTTTTTTTTTTTTTTTTTCCATTAACTTTATCTATTGTGTTATGTTTTTCTTTCATGGGCATGCATGTTTGGGTGTACAATTTTTCTTAACTACTAAGGTATTAGTAACTTAGCTTAACTTAGGTACATAATTATATCATTATTTGAAAATTTAACTTAGGTACATCATTATGACAAATTTGAAATTATTGCGTTAGTCAGGCTGTCGCATAACCCCGGTTTTTAGTTTCAGGAGCAATGTCTTCACCACCTTTTCGTCCCTTTGTGACATTGCTCCTTTTAGGTTTTCCTCGATAATCTCCTTTGTAGATGCCCTTACCGCTCGGTGGATTAGAGTTCCAATGGCGTCACCACTTTCGTCGGAGTAATAGACACAGGTGTTAGTATGCCTAGTTACTGCGACTACCGCATGAGGAACGCTTTCATGGATACGGAGCCTTGCGCTTCCGGTTCGGACAATGATGACCTCCTTATACGTCAGTCCCTGGGCCTCGTGGATAGTCATAACGCGCGACCCGGCTCCGGAGCCATACCCCATGTCCCTTAGGACCTTCTTCTCCTCCTGCGTATGGACCAGGTAGAGGGTTCCGTTTCTGCTGGCTGGTATTCTCGCGCCGGTATACCCGATGATTTCCAGGGAGCGGATGACGGGGCTTGAGGAGTAAATGGTGTTATAGACTCTTTTAACGGCATAGGCGACGTCCATCGGGCTCCGATGCGTGCATGGCAACTCATTTGTAATATTTGTTGTCAGGCTTGGGCTGCTATACCTCAGACCGAAAAGATTGTGTCTTTCGATGTAAGGCAGCTGGTTTGTATCTCCGATGAGGGTAACTTGTTTTGCTCCTGACAGCCTCGCCGCCATAACTATGGCCCCGAAGTGGTTCATGAGGGCTTCGTCCACCGTAAGACGGTTTATAGTTGTTCCCTCATGAAAGCCATTCACTAAGATTGAGGCCATAGTTCGCACTTTCTTCATTGCATCAGTGCCGATGCGGTGTGCCAGCCTCTCTCTTAAGTCCTTCGCGGCTTCGACTGTGGTAGTTACTATAACTTCTGTCTCCTCATCGAATTGCCCGACGATGTGAGTTGTCTTGCCGCATCCCGGGACCCCGTTTATCCAGGACATTCTTGGTAGCTCCCAATCCACGAGGGCTGCGCCCGGCTCTGGGTTCCTCGAAATAGTTTTAGCTGTTTCGAGTATCCCATCGTCCAGCATCACCCTCGTGCATTCGGCCACTACCACTACTGGGTCACTCTCGGGTGTCTGAAATTTTAGTGCGGTGGTGTCTCCTCGTGTTTGTGATTCAATCAGTCCGACAAAGCCTGAGAACCTTATTTCTCTTCCTCGATCCCACCATGTAAGGGCGGCTCCTACCTTTCCCTCAATCTTACTGCCGTCTGTAAATATGAGGGGACCGACGATCTGGTGCTTTTCGATGGTCTCTTGCTCAAGGTTCTCCAAGCGCGTATACTCAGTTGTTGTGAGTCGTGATGGATGTGGGTTTTGCGTTGGTCCAACCCTGCGCTCTATTTCGCGTCCTGGCGGTAGAAGGTCCACGCAGTAGCCTTTTTTAGATTTGAATAATGTAGCGGCCTCTTGGATACGAAGGTCGAGGGGGAGAAGGCCCGAGAGGACGAGGGACGAGGATAAGGATACCGTCCTGTGCGCTTTGCAGATTTTTTGGGCGAATCCTCGCTGCAGTGAGTCTAGTTGTTTCTTTATGATTTGCTTCTCTGTTGCAGGGGACCACGCGCTTGCCGCGTACAGGACGATAGGCTCTATCACCGCTACATAGATGGTCCTCACGATCTCGCTGTTCAGACCCCAAGTCACCCTCGCAGCGCACGCAAGTTGTTTATAAATGTCTGCCGCTTTTTTGCAGATCGCGGATGCGTGAGCATTAAAGGTCAATTTGGAGTCTATAATGAGCCCCAGGAGTTTTATTTCCGAAACCAGACTCAGTCGAGTACCAGACATGTGGATAATCGGGGCTTCAAACTTGAGCTTCTTTGTGATAACCATCGCGTGAGTTTTATGCGCGGCGAAGCTCAATTTGTTTTCGGCCCCCCACTCCTGCACTGAGACCAAGGCAGATTCGGCTTTGGCTTGTAACTCCCTGATGTTGTGGCTTGAGAAAGCGAGAACCACATCGTCCGCAAAGGCCTGACAATATATCCCCCCAGACGCCATTTTGTGTAGAAGTGAGTCCAGGATTAGGTTCCAGAAGGTCGGCCCGCCGATTGATCCTTGGACACAACCCTTCGTGGTTCCCTTTTCACTGGTTGCTCTGGCGTAGTTAACAATGACCCTTCGATCCTGTAGATAGGACGTCACCAAGGCGTATAAGTTTCTCGGGCAGCGCTTGCGTACCAGTTGGTGTTTAATGGCTGGCCACCATGCATTGTCAAATGCGCCCTCTATGTCTAGAGAGACCAGTAATAAGATTTTCTTTTCCTGTGCGGTCTCACGCTGTATGTGCTGTATCAGGTCGTAAAGGGCGTCCTCTGTTCCTCTCTGCGGCATGAAACCGTACTGGCTAGGATGGAACGTTGGTAGCAAATGCCATTGCAGTCTCCCCACTAGAAGTTTTTCCACTATCTTCCCCATGATAGACAGTAGTCCTATGGGTCGGTAGGATTTCGGGCTAGTATAGTCGTCTTTGGCCGGCTTGCGGAGGATGCAGACGTGGGCAATTTTCCACTGCTTGGGGAAGTATGCCATGAATAGACACTTATTGGCCAGTGCCAGAAAAACTTCCCTGTCGCAGTTGATTGCCGCGCTGCATATGTCAGACGTTAATCCATCCGGTCCCGGGGCTTTCTTGGGATTCTGGCCCGAGAGAACCATTTCCAGTTCCGCGTCCGTGAAAGGTGGGTCATCGTCCGACAGGTCTTGTATTTCCGCTAGTGTTTTGTTCTCCGCGGCATCTCTGACGCGCTTGTGCTCCTCGGTTTCGTTTTCCTCAGAGTCATCAGGATAGAACGTCTTTGCTAGGAGCTCTGCTGACTGATCAGGTGATAGTGTTTCACCAGCTGTGTTCCTTAGCAACATATCTTCTTGCCTTTTGGACGTCTTCCTTATGACTCTGTGAATTCCGTCCCATATACTCTCCCGATCCTGAGATGTACAAAATTTCTTCCAGCTTTGAGTTGCTGCTTCTGTTGCTGCTTGTTGATATTTTTCCTTAGCCAGTAGGTATTCCTCGACGGTGAACTGTCTTCGCTTGGGTGCAGCATTACGGATACGGCGTTTTTTCCTGAGCACCTCGGCATGTAGTTTATTAAGGGTGGGAGACCACCATGGCGGCCTAGGATCGCCGGTCCACGCTTTCGCTTGGGGTATTGCACGTTCGCATGCCTTGTGAATGATGGAAGTATAGGTGGTTAGCTTCTCATCTAGGTCCTCCGGCCTCGATACCTTAAGGACGCTGTCCTTGGTCATGTTATGTTCAGCAAGTGCGGCCCTGAATGTAGTGGCGAAGTCTGACCATTTAGCTTTTTTCGTGTTGTATTTGCGCGTTGAGATGGGCTTTAGGCGTTCGAGTGCCCTCTCAAGGCGCAGCGCAAAAAGGATTGCGTTATGGTCTGATGTAATTATGCCTCTATCCACTTTCCAGTTCTCCGCTCTGCCCAGCAGAGTCTGGCTTATCAGAGTCACATCTACACAGCTCTCGTATAGCTTTCCTCCTCTGTAGGTCTCGAACGTTGGTGTGTGGCCCGAGTTTAGTATATGGAGGTCCATTTCAACTGCGAACGAGTGGTATTCTGCTCCGCGATGGTTTTCGGAGTTGCTGCCCCACCAGTGGCTCCAGGCGTTCACATCTCCTGCCACAATGAGATGGTTGGTCGGGATTTTTGTGGTCACTGCCTTTATGTGGGATAGGTAAGGGGCTAGGTCCTGGTCGCCCTCGAAGTACACCGAGAGAACTCCTAGCGACAGCGTTCCGGCTTTTAAGTGAACGGCGGCCACGTTTTCCGTAACCATCTGAGGATCGTGGATGATTTCCAGATTACTTCCGAAAATGATTATGGCCGCCTTGACCGGCTTTTGGCGATTTATAGAGCATTGAATTGTGGTTGTGCCGGGTTGAGATTTCATCGTACCTGTCCTACCTACGTATGGTTCTTGGACAAGTGCGATTGAAATGCGTTTCTCTTGTGCTGTTTTGTATAGTTCCGCTGTCGCCAATTTTGAGCGTTGCAGGTTTACTTGGATAAACCTGAGTTCACTCTTATCCCCTCTGTGCACTCCGATTTCGGCCGATGTTGCATTATTTTGGGAGCCCTTAGCAGTATTGGACCCTTGATCGTGCTATGCCATCCCATTTTTGTCGCTCCGGGCAATCTGGGCTGTACGCCGTGTGTGCCCGCTCCGCAGGTTCCCTTTTTGATTTAGTGCAGTTTGCACACCTCGGTTGTTCTTGGGTATCCTTTTTGGGACAGTCGTTTCCCGTGTGTTCTCCTCCGCAGTAATTACACAGATCCTTTTCAGACCTGCAGAGGGATCTGGTGTGCCCGAAGCCTAGGCATTTGGCGCATTGCACTAGCGGAGATTGGTCTTCCACTGTGCACCTGCCAAACCCTAAATAAATTTTCTCCGCTTCAATGAATCGTTTCCAAATTGTCGGGGACACCTGTAGTACGGGATGGCACTCATGTGGGTTCCGAGCTCGCTTTCTGTAGCGAACCCGGATCCTCATATCCGCCTCACCTATTTCTCGCAGGAGGTGGTGATTTTGCGACTTTGTGTATTCTGTGATCTCTTCATTTGTGAGGCAGCTGAGGACTCCTCTCACGCATACCAATGGGTCCTGGTTTATGGGCTCCTTTATAGTTAGATCTTTATTTTGCTTTACCTGACTCCTGATTATGTTTATGTCTTCTTTTGTTGGACACCTCAGGATGACTTTTTGGTCCCTGGCTTTCCGTACCCGATCTACTTTTGCTCCTGTCTTTTTCAAATCAATAGCTTCTCTGATTTTCGCTATTACTGTCTCGCTGGTGTCGTTTGGTGTTTTCGACGAGATTATCAGAGTGTGGTTCGGGTGGGGGCTTTTCGGTTTAGCGGCGGCCTGTGCGAATGTCTTTGGCGCCGCTGTTGGTTTTTTCTCGCTATTTGCGAGGTCTGTTACCCCTTTCTTGATTGTAGCCAGGGTTTGTTTGACCTCTTGGACCGCCAGTTCGGTGTCCAGTGACGGCCTCGGAGGTGAGGTGTCTCTGTGCTTAGCTTCGTTGATAGCCCGCACTTCTGAGGACATTTTTTCTATCCTTCTGGATAGATCTTTTATTTCAGGGGTCAGGTCAGTTTGAGGTGGCAGTGGGAGTTGTGGTTGATTAGTGTTTTCTTGTGCTCTTCTAATGTCCGCGACCGCTTCCCTGATGTCACGGAGGGACTCAAGGACCTTCGATTCCTCCGCCATGGCTGGGGCCGGTTCCCGTGTTTCCGATGGCTTAGAAGTCACCTCGGCAAGACGAGAGCCTAGGTTCTCGATGTCACCCCGGAGGGCGTCGAGGCGGTCGCTTAGGGACATCAGAAGACCTTCGACCTTTGTCGTTTTGGTTTCTAGCGACTTCCATTGGCCCGATAATTCCGCCTCTTTGGGCCTGTCGTGTTGAGACATCGCTAGCTCCTTAATAGTTTTTATCATGGCGGCATGGGCCTCCCGTATCTCCTTTATCTCTCTGAAGGGCTCTTCTGTTTCATAGCCCAGCCAGCTTCTAACGGCCTGGGCCTCCTTCAGGGTCTCCGCTATCCCATCTCTGGCACTGTGTAGCTCGGCGATTAGTTTCTGGTTTATATTTTCAATTTCCTTGTTGTGCGCTCTCTCAACATATACAAGCTCTTGGGCATGTCGGGAGCGCTCCTTTTCTAGGTTGTACTTGTGCCGGCTTCTGGAATCTGAGAGAGATAGAACGGTCTCATATAGTCCCTGCAGACTCTCTAGTGCAGTCACCTTGGCCTCCCTTTTCATGTTAGTCGCAGATTCCAGGGCCTCTTTCCCGCTTCGCAGGAGGGTGTTTGCCACCCCCGTCACCATATCCATTTCCACCCCTGTGCCCCGTCGTGGCGTGGTGTACAGTAGGCTGAGACGTCTGGTGGTACCCGAGGCAGTGGAGCCCACGGATGAGGTCTCTGCGTCCGAGTCGGACGCGCAGGGGTCCGTATCTGGGTGGGTGATGACGTATTCCGCGATATTGTGGTGTTTCTGCGGTGATGTTTCTTCTTGCGGTGGGGCGGGATCGAGTTTTGGCGCAGATGTTGTCGCCTTTGTAAGCACCCTCTGTCTCAGGGAGGAGGGCCTGGAAGCCATCGCGTCGGTGGTCTTGCGAGAGCCTGACTTTACAATCTCACTCTTTGATGACATTATGTACTGGTTTTGTTTATTTCTGTGTCTATATACACTGCGATTTTAATTAATTAGCTTATTTATTAAACTTATTCTGTAAACAATTTATATATATAATTCTAACCCTAATTATATAATTTTAACCTTTTTTTTTTTTTTTTTTTTTTTTTTTTTTTTTTTTTTTTTTTTTTTTTTTTTTTTTTTTTTTTTTTTTTTTATTGTCAGTAGGGTTTCACCTGTCGCTGGTGATCTGCGATGCTGCTAAGTGGTTCCGAGTACGCCGTCTTTGTTATATTGGTGTATGGTGGGCCGGGCGGTTTTATTCCTGGCTGTTTGGCGAAATCCTTGGGTCCTCACGAGGATTCTGTCGGGGCCAAATTGTAGATCTTCGAATTCCGGTTCAGATGACTCCAAGCACGGTGTTCCTAGGACTGTTGGTTCTGGAGATATAGCTCGCGGGGGTGAAGTGGTCGAGAGGGGGGGGGGGGGGGGGAGGGGGGTTTCGTGTGGGTGACGTTAGTCTAATAAAAACTTTTTCTTCCCGGGGGTAGGTTCCCGGGGGTTGGGGGTGGTGGGGGTGAGTTCTCCACGACAGCCCCACTCGTTTGATACCACACAAGGGGGGGTGGGTATTGGTAATTGGTACTGGTTTTTTGAGTACCAACTTATTAGAGGGTAGATGGATGGATAGGGGTGGGTTTTTGGGGTGGCGGGGGTGGTTTTTTGAGACTTAGGGGGTGGAAGGAGCTCCTTGAGACGGTGCAAATAAGCCGCCGCAAGGTATGATGGGAGTATTTTGATGGAGGTTCCTCTCGATCCTTACCTTGAGGAGCAGGTTTTTTATCAGCGCTGGTGACACCTTAGTGGCGGAGTCCTCAGATGATCCGAGGTAGGTGGCGGCGCCCGAGTTGTCGTTGGACACCACGTGCTTTAATAAAAACCACGTGTTTTTTAGGTTATTTTTACCTCAGTTTTTCTCGAATAACTCCGCCAGCACTTGTGCGATTTCAGTGCAACAAATGTCTTTTTCTTCAGCTCCTTGAGATCTTGATAATGAGCAAAGTTGCACTCACGTGTAATGTGTGGCTGCGCTGTGATCTTCCTTCAAAGTCCAGGGGTTGTAGCTCTGGAGTCCCGATGCCGACGATGTTGCAAACGATAATCCTCGTGAGTCACACTGTTTTCCGCTTAATAAGCCAAGAATTAGGCGGCTAGGCTCAAATTTGTAATTTTTACAAATTTTTTAGTAGGAGCCGATGTTATCCGTGCGGACGTTGGACGTGTACTAGGGTTAGGTTAGGTTAGGTTAGGTTAGGTTAGGTTAGGTTAGGTTAGGTTAGGTTAGGTTCCCAAGGGAGTTGCTGGTCCTCCTACTGGGCGCGTCCCCCGGGTGGCGGATAGGGGAAAACCACTCGCTCTTGCGGGCGAGTGGATCGGGAGTTTATTCCCGACGCGGACCAAAACCAGCCAGGTATGGGCGTACCTTTAGTGCATTTTTATGCACACGGCCTAGGGGAGCACACCCCGACAGAAAAGCCCAGCTGTGGAACAGCCCAAAATAACATGATGATATCTCTTAAAACTAATTTACCCCAGGAGGGTACCAGTCTCACCGAGACTGGAGAATCCCTTCGCGCTTCGGCGTGCAGCCCCACCGAATCTGGGGGGGGCAAAGAATATCATTATGTTGACGGGGAGAGGCCCGAGAAGGGCGGAGTGGTTGAGATGCCCAAAGAGGGCGGAGTTGTAGGCGTGCCCGACGAGGGTGGCGCGGTGTCGTTGCCCGTAGAGGTCAGAGTGGAAGAAAGTGTGCCTTCTCAAGATCACAGAAAGGCTTCTGTGCCTACTAGTGCAGGGGAGAGTACATTTAAGTGTGCGAGGGTGGTGCTGGAGAGGCTAGACTTGGCGGAGTGCGCCTCAATTATTAGTGGGAGGTCGAGGTCTTCGTCACGAGGTCGTTTCTGGGCGGCTTCCGGGTCGGACACAGACATCTCAATGAGATCCGCGAATTCGACTTCCAACGTCGAAAGTCGCAAATATAGAAAGCGGCAGAGGAGTGAAAAGAGCAATTCAGGCTCTTCAGGTGCTGAGGAGGAAAAAGAGCGGCCGAAGGCCAAGAAGACCCCAGCCCGGCGAGAAGAGCTCCGTCTGCAGGCAGAAGGCGAGGTGACTAATATGACGAACAATGTCCAAGCGAGAGCCAACTCCAGGCACTCTATTCTGACGGAGGTGACAAGGTTTAACGTGGACGGTCCCTTGGTGCAAGACCTACAACATCAGGTCACAGACAGTCTGGCGATTATACACAAAGTCGCCAGCAAGTCCGGCAACCTTAAGGGCACCTTCACGAAAGCCTTAAAGGAGGCGGCTGGAGCCATAAACACGGCTGTTGAGATCCTGGCCAGCCGGACAGCCAACGAGGAGGTTGTACAATTGCGGGTAGTCAACTCCCGCTTAACTCAGGAACTGGCTGAACTGAGAAAGGAGGTGGCTCAAATGAGGATCGACCTCGAACGCTCCAGGCAGGCAATGAAGGATCCCAAACCTAAGGAGAAAGAGGAGGAACTGTCGCGTTCAGTAATGTTGCAAGTGGGCAAGTTACTGAACACGCGATTCGCGGCGCTAGAGGACAGGCTCCTCCCAGCAAAACCAGTCCGCCCTCCTTTAGCTGCAGACAAGAAGCGCCAGGCGGAGACTACAGTGACTACTTTGTCAGCGCCTGCTAACCCGGCGCCTAAACAGAGGCAAGGTGATAAGCAGAAGGTGGCTAAGGCTAAGAAAGCCCAACAGCCTGCGCCAGTAGAGCCGCGTCCACTGCCTGCTGCCCCAGATACTCTGTCCGAGGGGTGGAACGTTGTGGTGCGCAAGGGCAAGAAGAAGACTGCGGCAAAGCCGGCAAAGCAGGCCGCACCAAAATCAAAAAAGGAGAAGTCCAAGCTGCCCAAGTTACGGCCACCTCGCTCAGCGGCGGTAACGCTGACTCTGCAGCCAGCCGCTGTCAGCAAGGACCTCACGTATCGCGATGTCCTTAACCAAATTAAGCAGGGGGTTAATTTGGAAGACCTCGGCATTAAGGACATGCGACTCAGGGTCGCCTCTACTGGTGCCAGGGTTCTGGAGCTACCTGGCGGCCAAAGTGGAGACAAGGCGGATGCCCTGGCTCAGTGCCTACGTGGGGTTTTGGACGCCAATGAGGTCCGAGTCGCGAGACCAATGAAGTGTGCAGAGTTACGCGTCAGCGGTCTAGACGACTCTGCCACTTCCGAGGAGGTGGCGCAGGCCGTTGGTCGAGTGGGAGGCTGTGATGTCGGAGCTGTAAAGGTGGGAGAGATCCGACAAGACCGCAATGGCCTTGGCGTAGCGTGGGTCCGCTGCCCTATAATGGCGGCGAAGAAGGTTAGCGGCACGCGACTCTTGGTGGGTTTTGTCTCCGCGCGAGTGCAGCTGCTGCAACCTAGAGCACTGCGCTGCTTCCGCTGCCACGAAGTGGGGCACGTGGCAGCAAAATGTGCGAGCGAAGTGGACCGCAGCTCCCAGTGTTTCAGGTGTGGGCGACCTGGACACAGGCAAGCTGCGTGCACCGATCCGCCACGCTGTCCGGCGTGCGAAGAAGCGCAAAGACCTGCCCAACATCTGGCAGGCAGCGCTGCTTGCGCAAAGATCTGCGCGCAATTTAAGCGCAGGCGCGGGGGGAAAGGGGCGGCTAAGGCTAAAAGCCAGGCTCCTCCTGAAACCCAAAACAAGGGTGCGGAGGTTCAGCCAATGCACACCCAGTAATGGGTGTGCATATATTACAGGCGAACATCAACCACTGCGCCAGAGCCCAAGACTTATTGGTCCAAAGCCTGGCGCAGTGGTCGATACAAGTGGCGGTTGTTGCGGAGCCCTACAGCGTTCCCGCCAGGGACGACTGGGTCGTCGACAACACCGGGGTGGTAGCACTCATCACCCGGGTTGCTGCGGGCTCCCCGCCTTTCTCACGAGTCGAGAAGGGTGCGGGATGCGTTGCGGCACTTGTCGGCGACCTAGCCATCGTAGGCGTCTACTTCTCCCCCAATCGAACTCTAGCGGAGTTCGAGGAGTTTCTCATCCGACTGGGGGAAATAGTAGAGCGACTACGTCCGGCGGAGGTCTTGGTCGCAGGAGACCTGAACGCAAAGTCCAGCGTGTGGGGCTCTGCAACGACGGAGGTGCGTGGTGTGACACTGTCGGAGTGGGTGATTGCCACCGGTTTGTCTGTCCTCAATCGGGGGACGACCAACACGTGTGTGCGAAGGCTGGGCGGGTCCGTGGTGGACGTTTCGTTCGCGAGCCCGGCCCTAGCCCGCCGTGTTCGGGGTTGGCGAGTGCTGGAAGATGTGGAGACTCTCTCGGACCATCTCTACATCCGTTACGAGATATCCACACATCCAGCGGAGCCGCCAACTCCCAGTCCGACCTCGCTAGAGTGCGGACCGCGGTGGCAATTGAGACGCCTCGACAGGCAGTTGTTGGAGGAGGCCGCGATAGTGGAAGCCTGGCTGCCCCAGAGCTTGGCGTCTGCAGAAGACGCTGCCACCTGGGCGCAGAGGGCGATGACGCGTATCTGTGACGCGTCAATGCCCCGTTCCAGGCGTCGTCCGCAACGGCGACAGGTGTACTGGTGGTCGGAGGAGATCGCGCAACTGCGTAACATCTGCGTTGCCGCGAGACGCCAGTACAGCCACTATCGCAGACGGGTACAAAAGGAAGAGCAGGAGGAAGACCGTTTGTACCGCGTCTATGTCGAGGCGAGGACGCAGCTGCAGGAGGAAATCGGTCGTGCGAAGGGCGAATCGCACGATCAGATGGTGGCGGGAATAGACCAAGACCCGTACGGCACGCCTTACCGTATGGTGCTCGGTAAGCTACGGGCTTGGTCTCCACCCCTGACGCAGACACTCCGACCGGATATCCTCCGAGGAGTGCTGTCGTCGCTGTTCCCGCAGCGGGCCAATTTTTCACCACCTTCGATGGCCCGCCCTGCAGCGCGTGAGGAGGAGGAGGACGACAGTGTCACACCACAGGTGGAGGAGGAAGAGCTCGAAGAGGCTATTCGCCGATCTCGGCACAAGAGCACCGCCCCTGGGCTGGATGGCGTTCCCGGCCGGGCCTTAACTCTGGCCCTGAACACCCTGGGGCCTAGAGTGCGAGGGCTATTCTCTGCCTGTCTGGCTCAAGCCATAATTCCACAGCGGTGGAAGACAGGCAGGTTAGTCCTCATCAAGAAGGAGGGTCGCCCGGCGGATTCAGCCTCCGCCTACAGGCCCATCGTGCTCTTGAGCGAGATCGCCAAGCTCTTCGAGCGTGTTGTAGCCATGAGGCTACAACACCATTTGGAGGGGACAGGTCCGGACCTCTCGGACCTGCAGTATGGCTTCCGCAGGGGGCGGTCGACGGTGGATGCCATACTCGAGGTGAAGTCCCATGCGCAGGATGCGGTTGCCAGGGGCGAGGGGGTAATGGCGGTGTCTTTAGACATCGCCAACGCCTTTAACTCCCTGCCCTGGCCTTGCATTAAGGAGGCACTCATCTACCATCGTGTGCCTCCATACCTGCGCCGCGTCATCGGGGCTTACCTGTCCGGGAGGTCTGTGACCTTTCCCGCTCCTGGAGGAGGTTGGGAGGAATTCGGGGTGTCGGCCGGTGTTCCACAAGGATCGGTGCTGGGTCCGATCCTCTGGAACATCGGGTACGACTGGGTGCTGCGGGGCAGCACCCTGAGGGGGGTAAGGGTCCTCTGCTACGCCGACGATACGCTGGTCTTGGCGCAGCAGAGGACCTATCGGGAGGCGGCGGTGCTCGCCACGGCCGGAGTGGCTGATGTTGTCAGCCGCATTAGGCGGCTGGGTTTGGAAGTCGCCTTGAACAAGTCCGAGGCCCTATACTTTCATGCTCCGCGGAAGGGCCCACCACCAGATGCCCACATCATCGTCGGTGGCGTCAAAATTGACGTCAAAAGGAGCATGAAGTACCTCGGACTTGTTCTGGACGGTCGGTGGAGTTTTCGGGGCCACTTTTCCACTTTGGCCCCGAAGCTGTTGAAAACAGCGTCGGCCTTGGCGCGCCTCTTGCCCAATGTGAATGGGCCGAGCGCCTCGAGCCGACGGCTGTACACCGGAGTGGTCAGGTCGATGGCCCTCTACGGTGCCCCCGTATGGGCGGACGCTCTGGATCGGCACAACGTCACCCTGCTGCGAAGGGCGCAGAGGGTGATGGCCATCCGGGCGATACGCGGGTACCGGACCATCTCCGGTGAGGTGGCGTGCGTGCTGGCTGGAGTCCTGCCGTGGGACCTGGACGCTATTTCCCTAGCGTCGATCTATTGTCGGCGTCGGGGCCCAGCGTCCGGGGATCCGGCAAGGTCAGCACCACAGGTGGAGGAGCGGGAAGCCGCATTGGAGGCGTGGGAGTCCCGGCTGGCAACACCATCCGCCGGCCAGAGGACTATCGAGGCAGTTCGTCCTGTCTTCCGCCAGTGGTTGGCGAGGCGTCACGGCGTCCTAACCTTCCGCACCACGTAGGTACTCACGGGGCACGGTTGCTTCGGGAGATACCTGTGTCGGGTCGCTGGGAGGGAGCCCGACGCTCGCTGCCACCACTGCGACGACTGCCTCGAGGAGACGGCCCAGCACACTTTGGAGGTGTGCAGTGCCTGGGCGTCTCAACGTCGCGCTTTGCGCGACGTCATAGGGGACGACCTCTCTCTCCCGGCCGTGGTCAAGGCCATGGCCGGTTGCGAGACGTCGTGGGACGCGGTCTCCTCCTTCTGCGAGGCAGTGGTGCTCGAGAAAGAGGCAGCGGAACGGGCGAGGGAGGCATCCGCCAATCTCGCCATCCGCCGCAAGAGACCGGGTCGCCGGAGGGCCGGGAACCTCGGCCGAAGCCGATGGAGCCGCCACCAGAGGGGCGCTCATTACTGGTGGGGTGAAGTTGTCCCTGCGCGGAAACAGGGACTGGACCACCCCATCCAGGAGCGCCGGCTCGAAGGTCTCGGCAACTGGGGGACCGCACGGACGCAGCTTCTTGCGTGCCGCCTTGTACGGCCTCCCGAATGGGTCAATGTCGAGACCCTCCAACATTTCCCCCATCGCGCTACCCTGAGACTCGGCCATTCGCGTCGTCAGGGTAGCCTTCGCCTCTATGTATGCAGCATAGAGGCGGCCCTCGTTTTCGAGGTCGCGATGGCGCCGCCGCCGGCTCCTTGTGTATTCCCTCCTGGTGGCCACACAGGCGGCCCGGAGATCCCCCAACTCCTCTGACCACCAGTACACAGCGCGGCTGGGAGGAGGACGGCGAGACCGAGGCATGCTTGAGTTGCACACCTCGGTCAAGGAGTCCCTCAGATGGACTGCCGCGGCGTCCACGTCCTGGCCGTCGACAGGAGGCGACAGCCAGTCCTGCACGAAAGCCGCCTCCTTGGCGGCCTCCCGGTCCAGGCGGGTGAGCGCCCACCGCGGGAAGTGCGGTCGACACGCGCGGCCCCCCCGGGAGCCTTGTGTGGAGACATCGAACCGCACGTATCGGTGGTCCGACAGCGTCTCCACCAGCTCCACCCGCCAGTCCACAACGCGGGCCGTCAAAGAAAGGGAGGCGAAGGCGAGGTCCACGATGGACCCCCCCTCTCGCCGCACGCACGTGAGGACCGTGCCCCTGTTGAGGAGGGACAGACCGGACGACACGTACCAGGCCTCCAGCTCGCGACCTCGGGCATCGGTGGTTGGGTTACCCCACACCACCGACTTGGCGTTAAAATCGCCCACCACCAGCACCCTGCGCTGCGCCACTCTGCCAACCACCATGGTTAGGACTTCGAGGAAGTTCTCGAAGTCCGTGAGAGGGAGATGTACACCCCAATGAGGGCCACGTCACTCCACGCGGCGGCCACGTATCCCGGTCCCCTCTATAAGAGCGAGAGGGGAGGGGAGTCTGTGGAAGACCGCGCTACCAGTGCTACCGAGCCGTTGTCGTCTCCCAGCCAGCTGCTAGGGACGGAATACGGCTCGGCAACAACCGCCACGTCCACCAACCATTTTGCGAGGGTTTGGACCAGTAAATCCTGGGCCGCTCTGCAGTGGTTGGTGTTCGCCTGGAGAATGCGATGGGCTCCGTTCATTCGGTGTTCATCGCATTCCCCTCGGTGGCCGGCGCGGTAACTGGTGTTACGACGGCGGCGGCGGCAGCGGCAGGTCGCGCCTGCGCTTTCCCCTTCTTAGATGGCGGGCAGCACTTCCTGGCCGTCATCACGTGGTCGGCGGGACGACCACTGGCAGTGCATACTGCGCAGCGCGGAGTCGTAGCCTCGCACGTGGCCGACTTATGTCCCTCTTTGCCGCAACGGAAGCACAGGTCCGTGCGCTCGGCAGTGGAGGGACAGAGAGCCCGGGTGTGGCCAATGCCGAAGCACTTGAAGCAGCGCATCGGCCTGTCCTCAAGTGCCCGGACCCTACCCGAGCTAAGCCCGACCGAGAGGCGACCCTTGGCTAGGACCGCCTTTGCTGCTACGACTGGGCACTCTAGCTGCATAGTGCCCATGCCTCCGCGGCCGTGTCGAATGGCCCGGCCCTTGATGGCTGTGATGGCACAGCCCCCCGCCGCCGCTATCGCGGTCACCACCTCCTCTTGTGTGACCGAATCATCGAGATCGGTCACTTCGAGAGCCACGCATTTCACTGGCCTCGCCACCTTGGCCGTGTCGGCGACAACCTCTTTGAGTTTGGACGCAAAGAGATCCGCCTTGGTGCCGCCCTGAGACCCGGGAAACTCGAAAATACGAGCCCCCGTTTTGGTCTTCCGGCACGTGACCCTACCAGCCCCGAGTTGCGCTGGGTTGATACTTATACGGGCCCGCCGCAGCACGGACTCGTACGTCTCCCCCCGTTACGCTGCCTCTGTGGTCAGTGTGACCACGACAGCAGCGGTCTTAGGAGGAGCAAGCTTCTTCCCCTTGTTCGCAACAGGCTGGCTGGCCTTAGGCTTGGCTGCAGGGGCCTTAGGGGCCGACTTCTTCCCCTTCCGCTTCCTCGGTACCACCTTTGTCCAAGGCGCATTGGTAGGGGTGGTGGAGGGCAGAAGCGGGTCTTCCCTCTCGACGACCTCAGGTGCCGTCTGGGTAGTCGGGGCAGGTGCAGAGGACTTCTTCCCCTTGCCTTTGCCCTTTTCCTTGCCCTTCGGATTCTGCGCTGTGGTCGCTGATGGACCCGGCGCGG
>JAZFAU010000662.1:55000-63552 GCA_037178615.1 Dione vanillae | reverse complement strand
TAAAAAATTATTATTAATAATTATAATATAAATAAAATTTTTAAAAAATTTTTAATAAAAAATTTATATTATATATATATATATATATATATATATATATATATATATATATATATATATATATATATATATATATATATATATATATATATATATATATATATAGTATATATATATATTATATATATATATATATTATATATATATATATATATATATATATATATATATATAATATATATATATATATATATATATATATATATATATATATATATATATATATATATATATATATATATATATATATATATATATATATATATATATATATATATATATATATATATATATATATAACACTAATATATAAAAAGGTGATCCTAAGGACATTGGAAACTACCGACCAATTAGCATGCTACCGAGTCTATACAAATTATTCTCCTCAATTATTAATACAAGAATCAGTCACACATTGTTAAAAAAGCAACCGGTAGAACAAGCTGGATTTAGAAAGGGTTTCTCAACCGTCGACCACATTCACACACTTGAAATTATCATGGAAAGTATCAGGAAAACCAAAGAGAACTCTATATAGCATTTATTGACTACCACAAAGCTTTCGATACAATAAGACATACAAGCATCTGGGAAAGCCTCACGGAACAAGAGGTCGATGATATATATATAAAAATAATAAAATCTACATACAACAATAATAAGGGTAGAATTAAATTAGAAACCTTAGGCCCGTGCTTCCCAATAGAAAGGGGAGTTAAACAAGGGGATCCTATGTCGCCAATACTATTTATAGCAGTCCTCGAAACAATTATAAGCAAACTAGACTGGAGCCAACGAGGATTATACATAAATGGCACCTACTTAAATCATCTAAGATTCGCTGATGACCTCGTACTAATATCAGAATCAGCCTCCCAGCTACAATACATGGCAGAAACCCTACACTTACAGAGTGTACAAGTGGGACTAGAAATGAATATCATGAAGACAAAAACAATGACAAATAGCTGGAAAAGACCAATTACAATAAACAACAAACCAGTAGAATACGTCGAAAAATATGTATATCTGGGAAAATATATTACTTTTGAAAGGGAAAACAAAACATAGAAATAGAAAGAAGAGTTCAATTGAGATGGAACAAGTACTGGAGTCTTAAAGACATTTTTAAAAGTAATATGCCACTTCCAATAAAAGTAAAGTCATGAATGTGTGCCTTCTCCCATGTTTGACATATGGTTGCCAGACATGGAAATTTACTGCAGAAACAAGGAAAAAGATCAACGTTTGTCAGAGAGGACTCGAACGAAATATGTTAAGAATAAGAAAAGTCGACAAAATACGACACACAAAAATAAGAAAAAAGACCAAAGCAACAGACGCATTGAGGCACGCACAAAGACTGAAGTGGAAATGGGCTGGGCATGTTGCTCGGCTTGCTGATTCCAGATGGACAAAAGTAACAACATTTTGGAAAGGACCAGCAGGCAAAAGAAAAAGAGGAAAGCCTGTCACAAGATGGGAAGATGATATTAAAAAAATAGCTGGTCCAAATTGGAGACAAGTAGCTCAAGACAGAACCTCACAGTATTCTACTACAGAAACTAGAACTTTATGGTTTTTCTGAAATATCACTGCAATGGTTTTCATCATACCTAAGTGACCGAAGTTTCTGTGTTGCAGTTAATGGTTACACATCAAACAAACAAAAGATAGCAACAGGCGTACCCCAAGGCTCCCACTTGGGGCCAATACTATTTAATATATTTATTAATGACATAGTAACATGTTTTAAGTACTCTATACCGTCCCTATATGCTGATGACCTGAAGTTCTCAAAAATTATTCATTCGATCGACGACTCAGTTCTCCTACAAATGGATTTTAATCAAATTGTCGAATGGGTTGAGACTAATGGCATGTCACTTAATGTAAAAAAATGTTCGCACATAAAATTCACGCGCAAATACAACATTTTGCCGACACAATATTACCTTCAACACGAAAGATTAACGGAAGTAACCCATATAAAGGATCTTGGCATTTTTCTGGATCAGAAGTTAACATATATCCTGCACATTGATCATGTCCTTAATAACAGTGCAAAGATGCTTGGCTTTGTTATAAGGAACGGGAAAATTTTCAAACAAGTAAAAACTAAAATTCTTTGTATAACAGCCTTGTACGTAGCAATTTGGAATACTGCAGTATGGTCTGGCGACCACATTATGCTACCCATCAGCTGAGAATAGAACGTATACAGAGACGTTTCTTATGGCACTTGGCATACAAAGAGGATATTGCTAAACAAATTTCGTCTTATGCAAGAGAATCGAATATTTTAACATGATGACCTTAGAAAACAGAAGAACTTTATTAGACCTAATATTCTTATATAAAATCATTAGAAACAAACTTGACTGTCCAAATTTACTATCCAAATTTAACTTTAGAGCACCATCCAGATACCCTCGTAACCCAGTAAAACCTCTATCCGCACCACGACGGAAAACAGTTTTGGGTAACCACTCAGCAGTTGCTCGAATGTCCAAATTGCTCAATGAATTCAGTGATTCAATTGATGTAAATACTGTAAGCCTCCCAAAGTTCCGATATCTAGTTATAGACAGTATTAAAAACGTCTAATTCTTTAAAAATTTCAAATTTTAAATTTTTGCAAAATTTTACGTTATAATAATCTAATAGATATATATATATTTTTTTTATTCGATTTGTGGAACAATTTTAATTCTGTAACTTATTATATAATAAATCATGAATTGTATAATTATAATTGAATGATAAATTATTTTAAATGTTTTCGTTATTAATTCATGCCGTAATATAATTTAAATTTATGATATTATTAATTTTCTATTGTTGTATTTTATGGGTTAGCCTAAGTGTTGACTAGATTAATTGTTGAATAACCCTATTATTAAATTGATGATATTGTAATCTAAATAACCAATTTATTCTAATTTGTTCGAAATCATTTTAATTTTATTTTAATTGTTACAATTGTAATATTATTAGCTTTCCTAAACATGTGATCTATTTTTACATTTTTATTGAAATTAGAACCGCTTAAACAGGATGTAAATAATAATGTGCATGTCGTACATTTAGAAAATAATTAATATGTAATTTAATAAATTGTATCATTAAAGTGTAACAACTGCTAGCAAACCTAATAAATAAAATAAATAAAATAAAATAAAAAAAAATATGGGCATCACTGGAGGAGGCCTATACCCATTCTGGGGTTTCGGTAGACTAAACAAAAAAAAAATGTATATGTATATGTATGTATGTGTGTATGTGTGTATATATATTACAAATAGGAAAATAAAATAAAAATAAATATATTTTTAGGTAGCACACTATGTATTATATATACAAAATACTTAGATATAAATTTGTATATATGTATATAACATCTTAAAAGATAAATATATAAAACTATTCTTTAGGTTATATAAAAATACATAAAAACTTAGTTATAGCATACTTGTGTAAGTTAGTATTAGTAACTTAGAATAAACTAGAAATATATAAATAACGGTACTAATACATTTTTTTTTATACTTTATTGCACAAATTAAAAAAAAATGTACAAAGGGCGGACTTAACGCTATGACAGCATTTTCTGCCAGCCAACCCAGAACAGTGTAGGAGAGTAGTCAGTAGGGTGTGCTCATAAAAGTTAAAGAAAATTTAAATACATACATAGCAATTATTGCTATGTATGTATTTAAATTTTTCTATTATAGATGCCTAAAAATATATATAATAATAAAACAGTATATTTATATGTTATACATAATATATAAATATACCTATACATAATATGCATAAACATATACATACACACATATATATATATATATATATATATATATATATATATATATATATATATATATATATATATATATATATATATATATATATATATATATATATATATATATATATATATATATATATATATATATATATATATATATATATATATATATATATATATATATATAATATATATATATATATATATATATATATATATATATATATATATATATATATATATATATATATATATGTGTGTATGTATATGTTTATGCATATTTATGTATAGGTATATTTATATATTATGTATAACATATAAATATACTGTTTTATTATTATATATATTTTTAGGCATCTATAATAGAAAAATTTAAATACATACATAGCAATAATTGCTATGTATGTATTTAAATTTTTCTTTAACTTTTATGAGCACACCCTACTGACTACTCTCCTACACTGTTCTGGGTTGGCTGGCAGAAAATGCTGTCATAGCGTTAAGTCCGCCCTTTGTACATTTTTTTTTAATTTGTGCAATAAAGTATAAAAAAAAAATGTATTAGTACCGTTATTTATATATTTCTAGTTTATTCTAAGTTACTAATACTAACTTACACAAGTATGCTATAACTAAGTTTTTATGTATTTTTATATAACCTAAAGAATAGTTTTATATATTTATCTTTTAAGATGTTATATACATATATACAAATTTATATCTAAGTATTTTGTATATATAATACATAGTGTGCTACCTAAAAATATATTTATTTTATTTTATTTTCCTATTTGTAATATATATACACACATACACACATACATACATATACATATACATTTTTTTTTTGTTTAGTCTACCGAAACCCCAGAATGGGTATAGGCCTCCTCCAGTGATGCCCATATTTTTTTTATTTTATTTTATTTATTTTATTTATTAGGTTTTCTAGCAGTTGTTACACTTTAATGATACAATTTATTAAATTACATATTAATTATTTTCTAAATGTACGACATGCACATTATTATTTACATCCTGTTTAAGCGGTTCTAATTTCAATAAAAATGTAAAAATAGATCACATGTTTAGGAAAGCTAATAATATTACAATTGTAACAATTAAAATAAAATTAAAATGATTTCGAACAAATTAGAATAAATTGGTTATTTAGATTACAATATCATCAATTTAATAATAGGGTTATTCAACAATTAATCTAGTCAACACTTAGGCTAACCATAAAATACAACAATAGAAAATTAATAATATCATAAATTTAAATTATATTACGGCATGAATTAATAACGAAAACATTTAAAATAATTTATCATTCAATTATAATTATACAATTCATGATTTATTATATAATAAGTTACAGAATTAAAATTGTTCCACAAATCGAATAAAAAAAATATATATATATCTATTAGATTCTTATAACGTAAAATTTTGCAAAAATTTAAAATTTGAAATTTTAAAGAATTAGACGATTTTAATACTGTCTATAACTAGATATCGGAACTTTGGGAGGCTTACAGTATTTACATCAATTGAATCACTGAATTCATTGAGCAATTTGGACATTCGAGCAACTGCTGAGTGGTTCCCCTAAACTGTTTTCCGTCGTGGTGCGGATGGAGGTTTTACTGGGTTACTAGAGTATCTGGTTGGTGGTCTAAAGTTGAATTTGGATAGTAAATTTGGACAGTCAAGTTTGTTTCTAATGATTTGATATAAGAATATTAGGTCTAATAAAGTTCTTCTGTTTTCTAAGGTCATCATGTTAAAATATTCGATTCTCTTTGCATAAGACGAAATTTGTTTAGCAATACCCTCTTTGTATGCCAAGTGCCATAAGAAACGTCTCTGTATACGTTCTATTCTCAGCTGATGGGTAGCATAATGTGGTCGCCAGACCATACTGCAGTATTCCAAATTGCTACGTACAAGGCTGTTATACAAAAGAATTTTAGTTTTTACTTGTTTGAAAATTTTCCCGTTCCTTATAACAAAGCCAAGCATCTTTGCACTGTTATTAAGGACATGATCAATGTGCAGGATATATGTTAACTTCTGATCCAGAAAAATGCCAAGATCCTTTATATGGGTTACTTCCGTTAATCTTTCGTGTTGAAGGTAATATTGTGTCGGCAAAATGTTGTATTTGCGCGTGAATTTTATGTGCGAACATTTTTTTACATTAAGTGACATGCCATTAGTCTCAACCCATTCGACAATTTGATTAAAATCCATTTGTAGGAGAACTGAGTCGTCGATCGAATGAATAATTTTTGAGAACTTCAGGTCATCAGCATATAGGGACGGTATAGAGTACTTAAAACATGTTACTATGTCATTAATAAATATATTAAATAGTATTGGCCCCAAGTGGGAGCCTTGGGGTACGCCTGTTGCTATCTTTTGTTTGTTTGATGTGTAACCATTAACTGCAACACAGAAACTTCGGTCACTTAGGTATGATGAAAACCATTGCAGTGATATTTCAGAAAAACCATAAAGTTCTAGTTTCTGTAGTAGAATACTGTGAGGTTCTGTCTTGAGCTACTTGTCTCCAATTTGGACCAGCTATTTTTTTAATATCATCTTCCCATCTTGTGACAGGCTTTCCTCTTTTTCTTTTGCCTGCTGGTCCTTTCCAAAATGTTGTTACTTTTGTCCATCTGGAATCAGCAAGCCGAGCAACATGCCCAGCCCATTTCCACTTCAGTCTTTGTGCGTGCCTCAATGCGTCTGTTGCTTTGGTCTTTTTTCTTATTTTTGTGTGTCGTATTTTGTCGACTTTTCTTATTCTTAACATATTTCGTTCGAGTCCTCTCTGACAAACGTTGATCTTTTTCCTTGTTTCTGCAGTAAATTTCCATGTCTGGCAACCATATGTCAAACATGGGAGAAGGCACACATTCATGACTTTACTTTTTATTGGAAGTGGCATATTACTTTTAAAAATGTCTTTAAGACTCCAGTACTTGTTCCATCTCAATTGAACTCTTCTTTCTATTTCTATGTTTTTGTTTTCCCTTTCAAAAGTAATATATTTTCCCAGATATACATATTTTTCGACGTATTCTACTGGTTTGTTGTTTATTGTAATTGGTCTTTTCCAGCTATTTGTCATTGTTTTTGTCTTCATGATATTCATTTCTAGTCCCACTTGTACACTCTGTAAGTGTAGGGTTTCTGCCATGTATTGTAGCTGGGAGGCTGATTCTGATATTAGTACGAGGTCATCAGCGAATCTTAGATGATTTAAGTAGGTGCCATTTATGTATAATCCTCGTTGGCTCCAGTCTAGTTTGCTTATAATTGTTTCGAGGACTGCTATAAATAGTATTGGCGACATAGGATCCCCTTGTTTAACTCCCCTTTCTATTGGGAAGCACGGGCCTAAGGTTTCTAATTTAATTCTACCCTTATTATTGTTGTATGTAGATTTTATTATTTTTATATATATATCATCGACCCCTTGTTCCGTGAGGCTTTCCCAGATGCTTGTATGTCTTATTGTATCGAAAGCTTTTTGGTAGTCAATAAATGCTATATAGAGTTCTCTTTGGTTTTCCTGATACTTTTCCATGATAATTAATTTCAAGTGTGTGAATGTGGTCGACGGTTGAGAAACCCTCTCTAAATCCAGCTTGTTCTACCGGTTGCTTTTTTAACAATGTGTGACTGATTCTTGTATTAATAATTGAGGAGAATAATTTGTATAGACTCGGTAGCATGCTAATTGGTCGGTAGTTTCCAATGTCCTTAGGATCACCTTTTTTATATATTAGTATAATATATATATATATATATATATATATATATATATATATATATATATATATATATATATATATATATATATAATATATATATATATATATATATATATATATATATATATATATATATATATATATATATATATATATATATATATATATATATATATATATATATATATATATATATATATATATATATATATATATATATATATATATATATATATATATATATATATATATATATATATATATATATATATATATATATATATATATATATATATATATATATATATATATATATATACTTACTAATTTCTTAAATCTAACCGCCCACCATGATTTAGTTATAATCTACATCTTTGGGTAATAATATTAGCTTCGATAGCGGTCTCCTTAGTTCATGGTTACCAAGGGTCTGCACTGTTACTACTCTCACTAAATTATCTAATCCAGGATGCAGACGCTTGACCTTGGCCAATAACCATTTGGTTGGGGGTGTGTTCTCATCCTTTACTATGACAATATCACCAATCACAGGCGATGGAACCTTAGTTTGCCATTTATATCTTTGTTGTAGTGTATTTAAATATTCAGTTTGCCGCCAAAAATCTTTTGTCATTTTTTATATTAGATACCACCTATTCATCAGACTAATATTCTTTTCTTCATAGCTTGTATCTGGAATACTAATTAAGGGCTCGCCTACTAAGAAATGTCCTGGTGTCAAAATATTATCTGTATCCTTATCTATCTTACTAAGTGGTCGTGAATTAAGGCAAGCTTCGATTTGAGCTAGAAGTGTGGCCATTTCTTCATAAGTCAGTTTGGTGTCCTTATTGATTCGCGTAAGGTGTCTTTTAGCCGACTGAATACCAACCTCCCAT